>BDUI01000370.1:189237-201441 GCA_002335545.1 Apodemus speciosus | reverse complement strand
CCTGCCTTGCAGGAGATTATGGTCTGCCTTCACTATGGATACTGTTATATCACTCCAATGAAAACCTACTGCAGGGGTTTGTTTTCCTTCTTTTGTGTTTAGTTTTGTCTGTTTCCAGTTCCAGGGCTTTTAGAACCTCTCTCAGTTCAAGCCGAAGCTCTTCTTTGGATCTCTGSGACCTAACATGGCATCACAGGCAGTGCAGCCGTTTGCCAGTGGATTACCTAAATGGAAAGTAATACAATCTAAAGGGCAGCTCCTCACTGATGTTCCACATTCACAGATGAGCTCCCCAGGGTAGTGCTACAGCACCCACGGTGAAACTTYGGGCTTTCTCAGGTACATTAATTTASTMACATCATGGGAGTAGCATTTATTAAATTTCTGCTCCAATGCGATAAGTGCTACCCTAATGACCCCAAAGAGTTAATGCATCTTGGAAAAGAGCCAAATTGCTCTCTGGAGACAGTTTATTCAATTAAGTACCTAAGACCCAGCATTTTCAATTAGCAGTTTAGTTACTAAAGACTCTTTCATATTGGTTATCTSTAACATGTGACTATTGACACACATTAAAAATCACTTATAATTCATTCAAAATGAGATCTCAGAAATAACAGGTACAGCTCCAGATTCAATTAACATTTATTTGTATCTGCAGAGTGCTAAGAAGTATGCTAAGTATTGTCCTATTGGGGTTTGAGAGAAACACTGTTAAGACTGAGAGGTAATGAAGTTTGAAAGCACTAAGAATGTAGCACCTGGATACAGAGATAAATAAAGGAGTCCACAAAGAAAACCCCAATTGGTTTATTCAGAATCAAGTTCCTATGTACCCTGCTCTGAATATATATTCCTACGGTCCCTGAACTGGGAAAGTCTTCCTAGATACCTAAGTTCTTCTACTCCTGTAAAAGAAACCAGTTCCCTTTCTGTCCACAAAACCCTTTCTGTACCGTTAAGTACTTCTAGGATCACCAGCAATCATCTTTCCAGACCTAGCAGTTAACCGTCTACAGCTGGATGTTTAACTTTTACTTATCACTTAACCTCCTTCTATAACTTGATTAGAAAGCACTTTGTCTAAAACTCTGTATTACCACAATTTCATATAAAGCTCAATTATCATTTTAAGTCTTTCTAATTAAAAGCTAATTAAAATCACTAATTCTAGACTTCTTGTAGGCTTACATTTTCAAGAAAAATTCTATCTTCAACATAAAATTTCACATCTAAGTTAGGTTTATGATTAGATATACTGTTTATACTAAGAAGTTACATGATAATTCAAAACATAAAACTAAATTATTTCATTTATCTGTTCAAAATGAGGTTAGTAATAAANCCTCCAACTAGTTAGCCTTGGCACTGTGCTCCCTCTATGTAATAAGCTCATGGTAGAAAGCAAGTCAGTGAAGGAAAAGATAGCAAACTCTTTAAATAGCAACCATGTTAACGCAGAAGCAATACAGTACAATTCATGTACTTCATGTTCTCTGTTAATTGCTTAAGACATCCTGCTATAGAGAAGACAGCAACAGTAGCCAGATCCTAGTCTTCTTTAAATGCCAGCTCTTAATAGCAAACCCCCAAAAGGTCTTAATTGCATTTACCAAGAGCTCATGAACTTTAAAAGTTGTTAATCAGATTTCCATGTAAATGGAATAACGATTAAAGGTTAAGTACAGGTTTCTGAAATTTCAGAAGTTGAGAATATATTGCCCTTGGGAGGGGGGGAGAGGGGGATATAAGCCTTGACAAGAACTAAACATCTTAATTAAACATGCAAAACTACCAAGCTTATTTTTGTATGAAGTTCTATTTCCAAATGTCAAAGTTAATCATGCACTTGACTAAAATGTGGAATATTCTCTCTGCCAGAGAAGAAACACTATATAGTATTGTAGCATTCTCTCCCAAGAAAACATCTGCAAGTCTCCAGAACTCCTCTGCTGTCCTCCTGCACCTGATCCTCACCTATGCTACGTGGAACCCTAAGAAACACAGGGGAAATGTCATCTACAGARAGATTTTCATTGCTCTCCATCTGAGGAGAAATCCAAAGCCACAGGTTTTTTCTTCAGCTTCATATTTGTGTGATTTGGAGAAACCTAAGGCACTTCCCCATAAATTCACTGCACCTGTGTCCCTGGAGTGACATGTTGACAAATGAACATGACATCTCCTCAAACTCCAAGAAGAATTTATGATTTCTAGAAAGAATATATTTGATCAATTATAGTGTCATCACAGTTGAAAGCAAAAATCATGTCTTCGGAGTGAACATCACTCAGTTTCTGAGGGCCTAAGTTCTGCAATAGGATGGAGGAACCCTAAGCCCCAGGCAGATGCTCATACCATCGCTTATGTGCCTTTCCAGTTCTGCAGCTGAATAGAAAACAGGTACAGAAACTGCTGATACAATAATAATATGGAAAGATTTGCTCCAGAAAACAAATAAAGAAGTCAAGCAACCAAAACAACATTTGCATTATACTATCTAGCCAGGAAAAATAAGCATGCCTTAATCCAGGTAAACATTTATGGGAAAAAAGCCTCAGAAAGTCTATTGTCTCTAACAATACTTTCAACTCTSCACTTGCATTCCTGCAAGTTTGAGAAAATTCTGTGTTTCCTCAACACAAACTTCCCACTGCACTGTTTTATTTGTTTGTTTGATGAAGTTTGAGTTCTTAGCATTACTGCTGGAGCTACAGCTACTACAACTAGAGAACAGTCTTGGGGAGAATTATGTTGGATAATTCAATTTCACACAGGTCAATAAAACTTTGAGATACAATTCACTGACAGAAGGGTCTCCCTCAGAATGAGGTCTATGCAGAACAAGGGTGCTCTGGACTGCGACTCCAGCCCTTCCCAAACAGAGCCTTTTTGAAACAAAAGCAACTGGAATACCCTGGATCAAAGTTAGGAGATTCGCCTGCACACAGAATTTCAGCAAAGAAGAATCACATTTGCTTTACATGAGCCTTAAAGATAACAAGGTTTTCATATCCACTCTCTTACCTTCTCTTCTCCTCCCCACTTCTTCTCTCATACAAGCTCTATCATGTATGTGCATGTATGTGCTAGTGCACTTGTGTGTGCCTACGTGTGTGTGTGTGTGTGTGTGTGTGTGTGTGTGTGTGTGTGTTTTCACAATCAACTAAAACAATACTTTTATGTAGATAAAATCTACGAGCTTGGAACGATTTTCAATAAAACAGGTTTACCCAACAAAATAGACAGGACAGGTTTTCAATTAAGGAAAGGAAAAAGAAAGAAAAAGAAAGGAGTAGAGGACATAAAATTCCCAGGAATTGGTATTTTAAAGGAAAAAACTCTTATTAATCAATCATCACTATAATATGTACAACAGGCCTCTAATCACACTGGCAAGTAGCTGTCTCACCAAATCAAGCTAGCTCACTCCACAAATCCTTACTAATTAAAAAAAATTTTTCATTTTCTTTAAGTCAACTTCAATCTCCTCTCATGGCCAACCACAAATATCAATAGATCATTTTGTCCACTCTGCAACATATATGCACAGAAGTATATCAGGTAATAAACACATACAAGTGAAATGCTCAGAGTACTTAGGACTCTTCTATTCAAAGGAACAATGGCATTTTATTTCTCTGTTCACTTAAACAAATAATCAGGGAACATCACATGCAAGGGCCAACCCAGCAGCAGATTCCAGGCATTGTGTTGGTGCTTACCTCTGTCTCTATTTTCTATGACCTATTCCTACAATCCAATTCATTAGTAGAAGCAGTGTTTCATGAGTATTTTCTATGAGGGAGGCACTTTCGTTTGTTACTATATGCAAAGGTGGAGTTGAGTCAGATGTACAAACCACTTATTATATGCTTCATCTTGGGATTTAAGATATCTAAGACATAGGAACTTGAAAGGCATATCTGTGATTCCGTTCAAAATGATTGTCCATACCATTTAAAAGAGCCAATGGAACTTCATTTACATATTAAGATTTCTGACAGAAGCAATACAGATTCTAAACTACAGGTTGTAGTACACAGTTACAACTGGATCTACCAAAGTGACTCATGTGAAGATCCCATCATCATAAGTCAGCCAACTTGATCTACCAAAGTGGCTCCTGTGAAGATCTCATCCTAATAAGTCAGCCTGACAATGTGGTCATATGAAGGGTAACTATGAATTTGTACTTCAGAAGGAAACAGCTTATCAGACCTGAGAGTGGCATTCTTTTATACCTTCTAAATACATTTATTGCTGAATTTGTTGGCTTTGCTATAACTACTGTTACTTCTGAACCCAATCAACAATAATACCAAAGTTTTCCAGATATATGTGCCTCCAGTGAATATAGTGACCCAATTAAATATGATGATTCTACAATTCAGTTCTAATAACATACAATCAGAAGTAAGACAATAGAGAGCTGCAGGAAGCATCCACTTCCATTAAATTTACTTTTCGTGGTAAACATATCACTGAATAAGGGATCATGGATGAAGAAAGAATGCTCCTCAGTTGAGTGCAGAATGTATAACTCAAGAACATTCTGGCTGAGACCAAAAGAGAAGGAAAAAACTAGTCACAAAATGTATTTATTACAGTGTATTTTCTCAGTGGCTAATCTACCAATATCAATAATTCTCAAATTAATAAATAGTATTAGCCTATTATTTGGGAAAAGAGGGCCAAGCTAACAGTTGAACTGCTTTAGGTTGTATAAAATTCTCTTATTTTTAATGTTTAACATTGCTACTACTATAGATAAATCATCTGATTTTTTTAAGTTGAAATAGCAATGATTTAACTCTACAAGCGTGAATTTTGCATAGCACACAGGCAGTTTTAAAGCTGGAGTMAGGGTGTATCTATTCAGACAACCGCTAAGCCAGCCATGGCCAGGAGCAGTTACTCCCTTCTCGGCCCACCACATGAACATCCAGATTCTAGCTCTGGAACACCAACRAAGGAGCCCAGAACTCATTGCAATAAAAGACATTCTACAGGTCTAGAGTTAGAAATTAAAAGTATGTTTTCTTATTATGTCTCAGGTTGATATTAGAAACATGGTTTGTTCTAAATGGGGATTTTATCATTCATAACCTTTAGTTTCACGATAAAAGGTGGGAAACTAACAAGTAATGAGTTAAAAATCAAGAAAAATGAAATGGTTATTTAAACGTGGAAAAATTTTCCAGTTTTAAACATTTCCTGTCTTAGAAACTGAATACTTGGARGAATGAGTGGTCACAAATAAGTAACAGTGGAAGTATAATGGTGGCCTACGCTGGTATCCTTTAAGATGGGCATTTGAAAACAGTCTGAATCACAGAACTATAACTTAATCATATATTATTTTAAAATGCCAATGTTGTTAAAAATGGATTAGTTTGATCTCAGCCACAGGTATTGGACAAAATCTTTTGTCCAATACCTGTGCTTTATCGCCAGTATTAACAGAAGTTGTTCAATCAGAATGTCATGAATAAAGTACTTTAATAGGGGAAATCATCATGATTTCAAAGTAAATTTATATACCAAACACATAACTCTTCAACTATATTAAATTGTATACTACAGTCAAAATCTTCAACAAGGATGTTATGATTGTTATCCGAGTAATAACAGACTAGCTATAATAAAGACCTATGCAATATACTAAARAGCTTATGAACATGCAGTCACAATTAATTTCCAACAAAATATTACTCAAATACAAACAACAGAAAAAATAAATGAATGCTTAAGAAAACACTTTGGGTTCTTTATATGCAAATACCATAAAAATCACTGCTAGTTTCAGGGGAACACGACTTCAACTAAATCAAAGACAAAGGGATGAAAATTTCAATAAAGATTTTGATTTCTGAAGAGTGTAAAATCTGTATATTACTAACCAAGTGCAATTAGAAAGAGAGAATGGGTATGCATGGCTACAAGCACAGGACCTTGAGTTAGAAGTAGAAAGACCACACATTTGAGGCCAGCCTGACTGCAGAGCAAGTTTTAAGGCAGCCTGAACTATACAAGATAGATTTAGCAGGAAAGGAATTTATATGTATATATAATTTAAACATGTATATGCATATATGCATAACATTACAATTAGCAAGTGATAGATTGATCATGTCACAGCAATGCAGACTAAGTGCAATCTCCACTACTTAGAGAGTAAACATCAGTACTGCATATTATCAATTATCTCCAAAAACTTTTACTATGCAAATTTCTACTATATGGTATTCCACACACAATCTCATTAGCCAATAATATTAAAGTAACTGAGCCTTACTAGAGGAAGTAGACACATACTTTTGCTTTCACAGAAAATGATTTCTGTAACCTTGTTGCATTATTTATAATTCACAGTGATTTTTATAGTCTCATGGTTGACTACAGATTTTTCTTAGTGATTTATGTTAGCCTTTGTAAAAGCCTTGTTCATATTTATAGCTTATTCTGCTTCCAGAAAAGGTAACAATACTATTCGTGTATATAAGTCATGATAAGCTTACAGATTGACAAAGGATGGCTACAGCAGACTTTACATATTGGAAAGATTGATGAACAACTGGTCATGCCATTATAAGACAATTTAGTGGGGGGAAGGATGGGAATAGAAATGGACCATAGAAGTAAGTGAACAACTAACAGCACAAAGCAGAATTTTATAAGATATATCTCAAATATCTACGTATTGCTCATTTGCTGATAGTAAGCAGGAAGGTTAGTAGTTCACATATGTAACATTTTGTTGGCTATTCTGAAATTATTACTAAGGACATATTTCCACAGGGTGCATTCTTTACCATTGGCTACTGTCAATAAAATACAATAAGGAAGAATCAAAACAAACCTAGCTAAAGCACTATTCTGGCCTTTGTGGACACAAGGAACACACTAAGTGCAAACGTACATGCTGACGAAATACACGCATACATACACACATACATACATATATACACACATACAYAYATACATATATACACATGCATACACACATGCATACATACAAGATTTTAATTATAAATAATTCAAATGAAGGAATAACTTTTATAGAAAAGCCTATCTAGAATGGATGAGCATTAATAATACCAAACAGAAACAATAGGCAGAGAATGAAAGTTGAGTAAGATATAAAGATGGCAGAGAATGGTGAAGGTAGAAGATTCTTGCCTTTTCCAGAAGCTTGGGCTGTACCATTGTTCCAGTCTGGTCATCAGATTTCTCCTCAGATATATTTACTGCTTTGTATTACCAACAAAGAACTATCCCCCTATTTCTACAGCCTAAAGTACAAATTCTCTCACAACCTAAACTACCTAAAGAATCAGTCATCATTTTAATGTGTACATGAGATATGTGCTGATAGGATTGCTATGGAAACCATTTTTCTACCTCTTCCAATGATTTCATTCTTTCTTGTCCAGTCTTTGGCTTCTCCTATACTTTTTTCATCAGAAAAGCTAATCAGGGCATCAGGATGACGACCACAAGAACCTCAACTCTTCTCAGTGAGGAAAACAGAAGGCAAAAATCATGTTAATGATGTTAACACTACTAAGCAGTGGTTTATATCATAAACTTGCCTGCATAGTTTTTATCCCAATCTAAAATTTGTATTAAGGTAATAGCCAAAGAATACAAGTCTCTATCTTTTAAAGCATAATGTCATTTTACTCAAAAGAACTAACCTCTTTCCATCCATACATCAATAAGTTATGAACTACACGTTTACACTAACAACAAACTGGAAGCTGGTACCATACCAGAAATCTTACTGAGCAGACATCAGCATCAGAGAACCATTTCATCTATTCCTAGGATAGGAGTACAAACACTAAGTGTAAATTCTTGCCCTTCCCCCCAGCGCCACTTTAAAGTGAAGCTGAGACTCAAACTAGAGCTAAATATCCATCTAACACTGAACTCTCCAAACTTCCTTAAAATTCTTTTTCTGGTGGCAGTACTTAAACAATATCATGACCATATAAAATGCAGAAAATCGTTTGGTTATAGAAATAATTTTTGTATATAAATACAAAAAATATTAGAAAATTTTCTGACTTCAGAAATATGTTGGTCCATGTTTACCACATATATTAAAATTTTAAAATCCCATTTGTAATTAAGAAAATAAGATAAAAGAAGACATTCCTCATACTTATAACTTAATGRGCAATGTACAAGCAAAAATTTTAAAAAGTTTAAATGTTAAGATGTAATTTGATGAGTAGTACACCACAATCTCACCCGCATACCCATTAAAAGACTTACAAATGAAAAAGACATAAAAACAAATCACAGTGCCAAAATCTAGATCCACACCCAGCCACCGCCAGAATGCTTAAGGAATTCCCASSGAGCTCAAGGCTAATGGAAGAGAGTCAAGTTTCACGTAATGATTTCCTGATGCTGCTCCAAGGGAAGGCAGGCCACCTGCATATGGAGGAAGGTATGGAGGAAGGTACTGAAGGCCTTCCCCTCTTTTCCTATACTTCAAGGAAGTAATGCTGGACTACGTTCTGGAGCACGGTGACGCTGGTGGGAGGGGCTGCTGGCAGTTACTTGAAAGCACAAGCCTACAGAAGACAGAATTACCTTTTGCAAAATATCATAAATTTTTAAAAAAGCAATCCTGAAAAGTTATATTTATTTGAATATTCATGTTTTTCTGTATATGCATAAAATGATTTCTAGGAGTAAAACCCAGGAAATTATTTAATTATCACCCAGACATTTAAGTAATAGGCTAGGAAGAAATCCTCCTATTCCAACAGTGGCCAAACAGTAGGTCTGGATAGAGTTGTTCTCCCATGAGAGGGAATAAACAAGAGAAAAAGAAATGGGTTGGGGTGTGTAACTGAAACATACTAGAAGCAAGYAGTTCTCAATCACTCCTGAGAGCCAGGGCACCACATAAAACAAAAGCTCTCTGGCAACAGTAACGGAAACCTTAAAGGGAAAACTGGCTCAAAGAAAGTCACTGGTAAAAGACTAAAGGGAACCAGGGAAAAGTAAAAAGGGACTGCCAATAAAACCAAAACAAAAGTTCCCACTGTAACAGAAAAAAAAAGAAAAATCTCAAAAAAAGGCACAGGGTTAGTAATAATTGATATCACATAAAATAGTAGTCACAGAAAATTTTTCAGACATGGGTAACACTGAAGAGAATGAGAACAGACAATAAATAGGAAGATTATGAGAACAGGACTCTAACCTCAAAACTACAGAAGACAAAGGGGGAGGGAGAGCAGGGATGGAAAGGGGGAGGGATTATGAATGAGAATGACGATATCTTCCTTATTTTGAGTGGAAATGTTAAGAATAAAACARAAAAGGGGATTGGGAGAGAGAAGGGAAATGGGGAGAGTCATCTCTAGGACAAGCAAGAGACCTGAAATGGTGGAGGCTTCTGAGAGGATGTGGGGTGACCATAGCTGACACTCCTAGCAGCAGGGGTAATATAATAGAAAATAGTGAGGACATATTTTTGCTTGATGATGATGATGGGCTAAAGAGCCAGGRGAACAGTGTGTGATGAGACGATCAAGAGGCAGTTTGGAGAGCTGTTATTTATCTCTATTTGTAATGTGAAGGAAAGACTCTAGAATAGAGAGATTTATTTATAATCCAGGAGAAGGATCATTAACGTAAATAAGAGAGAAGCAAGTAGATGCATTTTGATAGGTATGACAAGGTATTTGGAGAATTTGAAGATTTGTTAGACATTGGAGAAACGAGGAAGGACATGACTGAAAAATCAGGTTGTGTGACTGAAGGTGCTATGTCACAATTTGTAAAAACAACAAAAAGAGATGAATTTATTTAATTGCATGGGAGTCTGGTGGAGGTTGATAATGTTAACCCAAAACATGCCCTTGACCAAAAGGAAGGGTCTCAGTATCCTTTTCAGCTTCTGTGATAAAACACTGCTGAAAGACTGCCTGGGAAGAAAAGGGTTTATTTCAGCTTATAGGTTACAGTTGTCCTGCAGGAAAGCAGGACATGAACTTAAGACAGAGACTACAGAAGGACGTTGATTACTGGTTAATTTTCTTAAACAAGCAAGGACCACTTTCCCAGAGATTGCACCACCCATAGTGAGTTGGGCCCTCCCATATCAATCATTAATGAAAAAATGTTTCACAGACATGCCCACCTACCAACTTGATGCAGACAATTTTTAGTCGGTCCTTCTTCCCAGGTGAATTTAGTTTATGTCAAGTTAACCAAATCAAACCAAACAAATAAACAAGAACAAACCCAGACCATTGGTAGTATGGCCAATGGTGGTAATGCTCTTTGCGGCACCAGGGATTATGAAGGAAGTATTGAGCAAGGGATGAGACTTAAGCCCATTTAGTTGGTATCATCTTGACTTCATCAGTGCTGTGGCCTCAAATTTTCTTCTGTAGTTTTCTATTTTCTTATATCTCGGACAAAGATGTAGCTGTGGACCTATTCCTAGCAAAGGGGCTATGTAAAATATTAGAAACAAAACTGTATTTTTCAGTTGAGGACTAAGGAGATCTTAGAGAGGCCCTCTCCCATAGGCTAAATGAACAACAGACAAAAGCCTGTCAATAAAGCTTTTATATATAGTGTGAAATTTTCATATCTTTGTTCATTAGACAGCAGCTAAGTAGCGCTTCATGAAACCAGAAACCAGGCAAAACTTGTAGTTTCCATGCCGKTCATCACTCAATGTGTACYGGAAATCTAAATTTCATAAACCCTGTGTGGCACTTCCTAACTACAGTCAGTTAGGAGGATAGAGAATGCAGTGGATCATGTCTGAGCACTTGTTTGTTTCTGCCTGCTCATTCTGGGCACGGTGGTATCACTAGATGACATGAATGACTTTTAGCAAAGTTTACACATCTTGGCTCAATAAAAGGCCAAAATTAATCATAGTGCCTGAAGCCCATTTTTCTCTCTTTCCTATTTCCAAGAAGGTCAGCGTTCGAAGAAGAATGTGTCGGTAAAGCAAGGTCGGGTCCTCTGTGCAGAAAAAGAACAAACTATAAAATGATACTGTAGTCAGCGAGGAATGGACCCTAGCCCTGATTTTGGGCATCATACTAGGACCAAGCTTTAGTAACAGGCCTCAGGTACTTTTTAGGTTAGGAAATTATGAGGACTTTATTTTTTCCTAGGTCTTGAAGCTTAGGGCCAAAGCTAAGCTGAGAGCCACGTCTTCTTAAGAGCAAGATGGAGCTTAGTCTCAGGTTCAGAACAGCCAGAAGCTCCCCTGAAGGGTTACTTAGTAGTAGGCAATCATGAAGTCAGGCTGGCTGAAGAAAGGACTTTCAGTTTAAGGGAGGGAGACCTTAATTACAGAGAAGAGCAGAAGCAACTCCAGGCTTTCTTCTTCTTGACGTTGTCTGCATTTGGACACATATTTAACTAGTTAAAAAAACAGTGTTTATTAAGGAATTACTTTGTACCATATAATTTTTCACTCCTTGGAGCCATGGTGATGACCAAGGTACTTTCTGACATCTTTCATAAAGTTTACAGTTAGTCAAGAAATACAGAGCGTGAGCTCATACAGAGATTAGAGTGAAGTCCCTTGCCCATGATTTTCTTTGAAGAAGGTAAAATCTGGAAAAGAGTATTGTAGAAGAACAAATCATTTTCTGACTTGWTTARGAGCTATCATCTTTAAACTGCAATGGTCATTGGRCCATCTTTGCAGAGGTGTCATCTAAGCTGACTTTTGAATGTTGAGAAGTAAGACACTTTACAACAGGGAGAAGGAAGACAAGAATTGGAGCTGATCACATTCTGTKTAACCAAAACACAGTTTGGAGTGCTTGTAACTGATGATGAGCTATCSAGCTTGATGCTTGGGAGAGAGGTCTGGATTGATAAAATGAGAGATATTGTAAGACAGAGTGCTTTAAAGTTTTAGGAGGAGATGTAATCTGATGCTCACACTTTTGGGGTGTTCTTTTTAATGATGCCTACTTGCTAAGAGATCAACTGCATATGGGYGTTTATTAAGTGCTAGGRAACAAACTCAGAGGATAATCCATGTTAGATAAGTGCTTTATCATAWAGCTCTAAATACTTACTTGAATAAAAATGTTACCTACTACTTTATAATCCAGGTTAAATAATATAAGTTAAAAATCAAAAGTTAGAAGGAAGATGTGTTCTATGACTAGATAACAGTGCTCCTAAAAGCTATGG
>BDUI01000370.1:149142-162868 GCA_002335545.1 Apodemus speciosus | reverse complement strand
TGCACTTCTCTTAAAGCTTAACCTCCAAGATAAAATGATGAATAGAATTGAGGTTTTGTATGAAATGGAGAAAATCTTTTCTATAAAATTACTGGGAGAGAGAAAAGGTTATTCCTTCTCAGTCAAATGTATCTGGGCAGATAACAATGACATCAATGGTCTTGAATTATTTAATACTTTCTTCCACAATGTCACTTATGAGTAATGTCTTTTTCAGGTCAAGATAATAAGAAACTTGACTTTGTGCTTAATTTACGTGAATCACATGAGGTCTTTTTTCATCATGTATTTTGCCTTGGTAATTGTGCTTTTCAATTAATTAAATTTAAACACCACAAGATACATACAGAATACAAAAGGAGATAATATCTAGATAAGTAAGCAATCTTTCCATATAAGAAACGCTCAACCTAAATCACTAAGCTAGCTGTACAAAGAGTTAATAATGTTCAAAGAACCAAAATGACCAGCAAAGTATAGCGTTAAAATGTAGAGAAGGTTCTATTACATGAAAAATATTTAAAGAGTGTTTCTCTCTAATGTAAAGCTGTTGTAGCATTAATGGGTCTGGGGAGTAAGTTTGGATTCTGAGTATGAGCTTGAAATAGCACCAGGAAAAGGCATAGTTCACTAGCAAAGGCTGAAAAATGGGAAGAATAACTGAAATGAAGCCAAAGAAGAAGGTGAGATCTTAAAAAGCTGAGATCTGCTGTGTGAAATTAAAATGTAAATAATTTCCATTATATTTACATAGATTTGTATGTGAATCAGCATTAAAACTTTATAAATATGTCCCCCCAAATTGCTACCTGTCCATTATGTCAAGATAACCATGGGAATCTGCTGCTGAATTTGTTGGGAATCATTGGCATGTTTTTATAATATTTATAACATTTAGATATTCCTAATATTTAGGAAGTGTTATTTAAATTCACCTCAGTTTGAATACTTCAGTACTCTCCAACATTTGTGATGAGGCACTAAAATTTTAATAACCACTTAAAAATATTTCATAATATAGACTTAAGTGAATGAATTATGTTACATTACTTCCAAAGGGACTTGGGAATGACCTAACTAAGACCATTGTTGGCACTGTTTTAATGTTAGTGTCAATTCCCTCCAATGGAAATAAATATTAACTTGGTTACTTATTCACTCATTCAATATCTATCAGCATGATTTTGAGTGAAGCCCTGTAGTAGATTAGGTAGAGACTACTCAAATGAATCAGGTGGCAACTCTGCCCTTTCTGGTTTCCAACCACAAGACTATAACTTGAGGGTGGAAGTGGTAAATACTACAAGAGTCATGATGGTATTAGTTACTTTCACAGAACTGTGACCAAGTACGTGACATAAACAACTTAGAGAAATTATTTATTTTAATTCACAGTTTCAGAGGACTCAGTCCACAATGGCAACAAAAGAGCCAGTGTATGGTAGAGCAGAGAGAACAACTGATGTCATAGAGGCCAGGAAGCAGAGAGGAAAAGTGATTACAGGATGCAGCCAGCCTCCGTTTAAAAAAAAAAAATCTCCCAATAATGCCACAGCATTATGAATCCATTGTTAATTAGTCCATTAATCCATTGGTTAGGTCAGAGCTATAAGGATCCAACTACTTCCCCAAAAGCCAGACTCTCAGTTTACGTGAGGCCATAGGAGACATTTTATATTCAAACCATGACAAACGTGGAGATGACGTTTAAAAAGAGTAAGAGTACATTTGTAGGAGGGAGATACAATAGAGGCTTTGTGAAGAATGAACACTGATGTTGAGTGTCGGTTTTTTCTAGCAAGGAGAGCTTCCCAGGAGGGTTTAGAGCTTTGTCTCACTTCTAGTTCACTCTCTGCTTTGTGTTGTAGTTGGAAATGTGATCTCTTTGCTTCCTGATAGTCTGCTGCTGTGCCTCCTTCCACTATTATAGACTCTCCCAAGAGTTGTATAGCTAGGTCATATGGAAGTACAATTTTTATTTCCTTAACTAACCTCTATACAGTGTTTCTCTTTCCCCATATTCTCACCAGCATTTGTTATCATTTTTTATGGATAGCCATTCTGAATAGTGAGATTGAGTCTCTCAAGGCGATTTTAATTTGCATTTCTCCTATGGCTAGGTAGGGTGAGCATTTTCATAAATACCCTTTTTTGTTTCTTTTGTTGAGAACTGTCAGTTCAATGCATTTAGGTATTTATTTAATGGGTGGTTCAGTTTTTTGACGTTCAATTGTTGTATCTCTTTCCGTTCTAGATATCAATTCTCTATCAGATGTATAGCTGTCAAATATTTTCCCTCATTCTGTAGTCTCTGAACTCTGATAATTGTCTGTATTGCTATGCAGATTTTAAAATCATGTGCAATCCCATGTGTCAATTCTTGCTATTATTTCCTGAGCAATTGGAGTTATTTTCAGAGCATCTCTGCTACGTCTATGTCTTGAAATGTTTTCCCCCAACAGTTTTATAATTTCAGGTCTTACTATCAGGGGCCTCTGATCCATTTTGTAATGATTTTGTGCTGGGTAAAAGATAAAGGTCTAATATCATTCTTATATATGTGGATACCCAGTTTTCTTGGCACTATTTTGTTGAAGTGACTGACTTTTCTCTACTGTATTTTTTGACAGCTGCTGTGTAACACTATTCCTAGAGAGATGTGAACAAGCATCCAATTACCCCCAGGTAGGAAACAAACAACAGACCTAAGTAACAATATCCAAGTCCACCTTGGTAAGTCAGTGAGGATTTCAGGTTACTTAAACATGTATATATGCAGGGGTCAGAAAATGCCACAAGTTCTCTCTTAGACGTGAATGTTGCTATGAACATTTAGATGTGTGTGTTTAAGCTGGAGTACCCATAAAAACCATGAAAGTAGTAAGGTGACATAGGGATAGATTTTAAGGGAAGTTGGAACACAGTTAGTACGGAAGGGGAAGAGAAAATAACGGAGCAAAAGAGGTTAAGTGAAGTGAGAGATCAGAGGACAGGGTAGAAAAGGAAATATGGGAAGGGATAACTATATGAAAGACCTTTGAAAATGTCATATGGAAACTTACTACTGTGAAAGCTTCCTAAAATATAGACATAGAT
Organism: Apodemus speciosus; assembly: GCA_002335545.1. Classification (NCBI taxonomy): domain Eukaryota; kingdom Metazoa; phylum Chordata; class Mammalia; order Rodentia; family Muridae; genus Apodemus; species Apodemus speciosus. The sequence continues at coordinate 159,772 of BDUI01000370.1, read as the reverse complement.
AAAGAGTTTAAACGTGTTTACCCTGCAATGGGGTGGCAATGCCTCTATTAGACAACAAACGCTCAAAAAAGAAGAAAAATAAAAGGCCCAACGCCAGGAACAAGTTACTTCTTTTGGAGTTTTTAGAAAGTGAGTCCTCCTTGACCCCCTCCTAAACATTGTAGACTACACACTGTAGACTATTGCCATCGCTTTTCACATACTACACAATTGGAGGATAAGACTCTATTACTGAAATGCCACATGCTTAAATTATAGAACATGGAAAATCTAGTTGGTACTAACATAGACACTTCACCCCTATTGGCTGCTTTCATAGTGCTGGAAAGAGTTATGCATGCTAACAGGGGAGAAAAACATAGCTGTGATCCTTGCAAGCTCCGATAATGTAGAGAGCCTTATTGAGGTGCCATGCCACCTGGCAGGAACTTGACCAATGTGAAGTTCCTCTCCCAGCCTTTGAGTGGGAATTCCTCTGTCAGCCATAATCCCCTCCACCTAGGGTGGAGTGCTCATACAAAGGTGAAGCCCATTGTTCTTTAAGGACCTGCAGTGTCCTGAGAAACACTAGCCACCTGTGGAGCAACTGAACTGATTCTGCAGAGAAGCTTCCAGCCTTTCCCTCTGGCTACATATATTGGGAGTTCTTCATTAAACTTTGAGACCTTGAATAGCAGGTGTTGTTTTGGTCTTCATCTCTTTTTTGCCGCCTTCCCATATATTCCCAGCTTCCCTTCCAGGTAACTTTGATGTAACTGCGAGCAGTTATGCGATAAGTAGCCCAGCAAGATATACAGTAGTGACACAAATGTTATGAGAGTAACCAATCATTTTCTGCATAAAATTCAGACCTGCTCCACAAGATAGAATTCCTGTCTGGCATTATTAAAATGCCAAAGAATCCATTTGGTTTGGTAAGTCATAGATCCTGGGGAAGAACCTACTATTACTACTCTGCTAAATGGATGTATCCTTAAACTGACCCCTAAGTACTTATCTTCATATTCATAGATTAGTGCACCCTTAAACCCGCACCAGAGAAGCTTCTTTTTGCAGTAGATGCCAATTAACACGGAGGCCCATAACTGGCCAATTTGCAGAGAATAAGAGACTATAGAGTGCTAGAATTAAGTGGGGCATCTAGATCACAGCCCTTCCTCCTGCAGCTCAGGAATCTTCACAAGTGAGAGAGCAGAAAAATTACAAGAGCCAGAAGTAGTGGGTGACTGCAGTGAAACAACGTTTTACAAACATAACAGAGCTATTGCACATATGCACTCAAAGCATCTATAACAGCATGCATAAGAGCTATGCAAGGGCTGGAGAGATGGCTCAGCGGTTAAGAGCACTGACTGCTCTTTCAGAGGTCCTGAGTTCAATTCCCAGCAACCACACAGTAACTCACAACCATCCGTAATGAGATCTAATGCCTTCTTCTGTTGTGTCTGAGACAGCTACAGTGTATGCATATAAAATAAATAAACCTTTTTTAAAAAGCTGTGCAAGATTGTGCTAGACACAATCCCAGCATGGATTGGGAAGTGGGTTCATGAAGTCCCACCCCTAGCTAAAGAGCTAATAGCAATTGATGGTTGCTGGTATTTACTTAAACTGGAGGGCAGAGGTTTCCTGTGCTTCCAGTAAACTTTAGGAAATTCTTACTTCTTGAATCGTAATGAGTCTCCTTTTAGAATTTTTGGAGTCCTACAGACTCTCTTGTCCAAATGGAATGTTTCAACTTCTAGGACATTGCTGCATGATAACACCTTTGTCAAGGGTTTATTTTTCCTTTTTATTATATTTAGTAAGTGTTTGTTCCTGCACTAGTTGCATGCTGGTTTTCTTACTGTGACTCTGCAATATAATTTGAGATCAAGTGTTGTGATACCTCCAGCATTATTCTTTCTCCCTAGAATTGTTTTTGGCTACTCAGGATTATTTGTGATTCCATACACATGTCAGGGTTGTGTTTTCTAGATCTGTGAATAATTTCATTGAATCTGTAGAATGTTTTTTAAGAATACCAATTGATGAAGCACTGTCATATAATAAATACTATTTAAAGCCATGGACTTGGAGAAGACCAATAGGGAGAAAACATGGCTACCAAAACATGGCTACAGTAGTACAAAAAAGCGTGAACCAAGTCTTGAGTACTTAAAAGATGAATAATACTTCGATAGACAGTGATATAAATGCCATCTAACCATACAGAACACAGTGGACAAAAGCTACATTAAAGACAAGCTTAGCATAAGTAGGAGAGCATGAGTAATTCTTAGAGAGGGACAAATCCTAGATTGAATCCTCAGATTTCAACTGGAGAATCATGGAAGGTTTTTAATTTGCAGATAGTTTCTGCTTCTGATGATATCTGAGCAGCCCCAACATATAACCACCATTCTCTTATAACTATAAACATAAAACAAAATTTTGGTGGCACACACGTTTAATTCCAGGGAGGTAGAGGCAGATAGATCTCTGAGTTTGAGGTCAGCCCAATCTACAGAGTGAGTTCTAGGAAAGCCAGAGCTATGCAAAGAAACCCTGTCTTCAACAAACAAAATCATCATCATCATCATCATCATCATCATTACTACCACCATCATCATCTTAGTAAAGGCACCAGAGAACAAACAAAAACTGTTGAGTGCTGAATGGGTAAACATCTGAATACCAGCTCTCTGAGTTTCCGTATTTATTAGCTTTTCACTCAGAGAAAAGTGTCTGGTCTTCTCCAAACAGGGTTGATATAACTAGCAATATTTGCGGAAAACCCAGAAATCAGTTTAGAGAGCAAAGTAGAAATGTCTTAAAGAAGATATTCAGATACCAGGTGCTTTAAATTCTGTATTTTAACGGTGCCTAAATCTCTGAAACACCCTGAAAACACATGGACATGGCAGAACAAGCAAACCAGCTCAAGCTTAAAGATTTGGGCTAAAAGGTCGGCTGATGCTCAGTTTGGAATCTGAGTTCAGCGCAGTTCATTGCCTGTAAAAATAAACAAAAGAGACCAAAACTTAATCCAGACTCCCCAGGCATGGCATTTACAATATGTAGGATATAAACCATTATCAGTAGATAGTTGACTAGGAAAACAGGACCCATGCTCAAGAGAAATAATCAACAATGAAGAAAATGTTGCAATGAACATCCAAAAGGGAAATGTACTCACAGTGTCTAAAGCCAAGGAGTCAATTCATTCTTTCATAACTTAGGAGAATGAATCATTTAAGTCAGTAGATGAGATGAATTTGAGGAAACAATGGCCAGAGGTAGGAGAACAGCAAGGAAGCTGTCAATTAGCAAAACTGTACTTTGTAGAAAACATAACGTGGATATAGGATGAGAAATTCAGGTCGGGATATATTCAGTTTCAAATGTTAACACGATGTTCATGGACAGTATGAGGAAGTGCCCACATAGAGTCCCAAATACAAGATGGAATAGTGCAAAAGGCCAGAGTGAAGCCTAAGAAAAATAATCCAGAGCCAGTCAATATGGATTACTGAAGCCTTTGGAAATTAAATTAGATTTGGAAAGCAGAATGTGGATATTTCAAAGATAACAAATGCATAGTGCTTAGTGCTGTCAATTTAACAAGATCTAGAATCTCTGGGCATGCCCGTGAGGGATTATTTTAATTATGTTTACTTGATATGGAAAGACCCATCTTAACTGTCTGGGAGACCATTCACAGGGAAGGAACTCCTGTACTGCAAACATGGAGAAACAATAAACAGATCAGAAGTATGGACTTACTGCTCTCTGGGGCCAGGTTCTTCAAGATCCTGTGGCCTTGCTTACCTGTCTTGATGGGCCATACCCTTGAATTGTGAGCCAGGATACCTTTGCTCCTTTAAGTTGCTTTTGTCAGAGTATCTTAGCAGGAAACAAATACAATTACCATGTGCTTAAAGTAACAACCAGCTTGAAGACAGCAACACATGCCTATAATCCTGGCAAAGACTCGAAGATTTTGAGTTTGAGGCTAGCTTGGATTACATAGTGAGATCCTATCTTTAAAACAAACAACAAAAAAGCAGAAACCATTTATTTGGCCTAAAATTTCATAAAATGGAAATTTGGGCTGAATTCAGCTCTTTGATATACATTTATTCTGTTCCTTTGTAGATCCACTGATTTGTGTGCAGTTAGCTGTCCAGACCTTGGCTGGGCACTCACACTTTCTTTGAGCCTCATCTAATATGTCTTATCTCTACTTCCTCTGCTTTTTCTTCCCTGAATATTTCTGACCTAAGTGTATTATTCATGTGGATTCTAAGAAAGGAAGCAAAAGGTGTTTAGTATTGCTGCAGCTCAGGCTTAAAACCTGTACCACAGTACATCCATCACATTCTATTGGCTTAAGGTACTCAGCAGGTTGTCCCCGGTTTAAAAAGCAGAAAAATTAACTATGCCTTGGTGGGACAAAATGAAAAGTCATGCTACAAATAGCATGGTATCTTGTGGCAAAACTTTTCCTGGGGAGATGAATCACACTTGTCTCCTCACCCCAGAAAGGGTGCCCACGACAGACCAAAGTACAGAGAGCACCAAAAGTCCAACTTGGCAAGCCAATGAATTATATTGGGGTCACTTAGGGGAATATGGGTAAATGGTTACTTATAGGAACAGAAATGACTCAAACACAGCTGAATCACCAAAGCCCACCCCGGCTCACAAAAGCTGGGAACCTGGAGTACCTGCAGGCAGCTCAACAGATTGGGGAGTGTCCTTTCCAAGTGACTCTGGTTTCAACATCTTGCGGGCAGCTTGAATGGATTTTTGCTTCTTCCAGGCAGCTGGGCTGGTCTCAGAGACTTCTTTGCAGCTTTCCTCCTTTGAGAGTCTTCTTTGAAGCTCATTTTTTATTGTTTACTCTAGCAGGGAGGGGCCTAGTGAATCTGGTCAGTTTCAGGGAGTTCTTGAAAGGATGTTATAGTTGTTTACCTCCTTGCTTAAGTATCTCCCCTGCAGGATGAAATGTTCTAATCTCAGAGGATACTGTTACACAACAGATGGATAAGAGTTTAGTGTGTTATTTGTAATCTACCATATAATCAAGGATATAACTGAGATTTGCATACTCAATAAACAATATTACAAATCACAACTGGACAATGTGCAGAGAACATCTGTAGAATGTTCAACCATAAATGGGACATTTCTATTACACCCCTTCCTCCTAAGTGGGGAGCTATTGACAGTTTATGGCTTCGAGGGGAAGGAGAGTTCATTTTCTGTAAGGTTATGGCTCCTCATAGGTCTACCATACTCCACTGGAGGGTCCCAGACCCGTGAGTATATGAGTCGCACAAATTGGAACAAGTAGCTTGTTTTTTTTTTTTAAAAGACACAAGATCAGAAGGAGGTGGGGTTGTATGTGGGAGGAGTCAGAGGGAGGAGTAGGGAGTGAATATTATCAAAAAGTACATTGCATGCATATATGGAATTCTCAAAAGATCCCGAAAAGATCCAGAGGGTACTTTCTGCAAGAGTCTGTAGCCCTGTAAAGTGTGAAGGCACTACCCTCCTGGAACATGGATGTGTTCGTCAGCCTGGAAACACTCCAAACCCCACAGCTTAGGAAAATTTAATGGCTGCTTCATCATATAGGCATGATTAGTCATTAACTCAATCTCCAGTCCCTCTCTTCTCCCTGGAGCATGGCAAGGATGAAAGCTGCAAGCTTCTAATCACATTCAGAGCCCACCAGAGTCACCTTATTACCACTCACAAAAATTACAAGAGTTTTGAGAGCTCTCTGTAAGGAATTAGGAGCAGAAACCCTGTGTGTGTGTGTGTGTGTGTGTGTGTGTGTGTGTGTGTGTGTGTGTGTGTGTGATGTTACAGCATGCAATAGAATGTTATTCAACCTTTAAAAAAGGAAAATCTGTCACACACTGCCTCATAGGTGAATCTTGAGTGCATGGTGCTAACTGAAAAAAACCAATCACAAAAGAAAAGGCAAATGATATGTTTATCCAATTACATAAGGTATCTAAAGTAGACAAAATCCCAGAGACAGAAAGTACCATGATAGCAACCAGGGCCTGAGGGGGAAATGGGGAATTGTTTACTGAGCATGGAGTTTCAAGCTCCGAACAACAAACAAACAAAAATCCCAATGTTCTGTAGATTTTGCAGCAGTGTGAGTTACTTAAGACTACTGAACTGTGCACTTAAAAATGATTAAGATAGCAAATTTTGTATGATATATTTTTGTCACAAATAAAATATTAAAAGACTAAACTATACATTGTCTATAATTGGGACAGAGGAAAAGAAAATGAAGATGAAAAGAAACTCTTTTTTTTTTTTTTTGCTATGTCTGAAACTAATGGAAACCAACCCAACAAGTGGGGTTGGAAATTGGTTTCTACTCCTCTATCTTTACATACCATTGTCAGATAAAGGGCTCCAAAACACATTCTTTGCTTACAGGAGTAGAAAGGAGAGCTAGCTCATCTGGCCTTTCATCTTTCCAGACTAGGATTCACACCATCTATCCTATTTCCCACGCTTACAATATCTGATGGAAATTCCAAACCCAAATACAGGATTTTTTTCTCCTTTTCCTAAGACCTGTCCATGCAAAAATACTTGATTTGTATCTTGGTTTGTGGATTTTAAGGAATTAGAAGAGAATTTCATTAAGAATGCATCCTCTGGCCATAGATCAGAGCTAGTAAGAAATGCTTTGAAAGGCAGGCCTGAGATATGGATGGCCTAACCTTCAGAAGCAGTGCTGGTGGGGGAGGGGACTGGGACGTGGCTAGAGAAGGGGGAGGACAGAGGGAGGGAGAGAAGAGAGGGGACAAGAGACTGCCTTACAGTTGTAGAGGCTAGAGCTGTGAGATGAAGGTAACCCACAGAATCTAACTCCCCCTAAAAGCTATAGGAAACTCTTCTTAGCCCCTCCTTAGCTTCTGGTGCTTTGACATTCCTTTGCTGGCAGAGGCAAGATTTCAGTCTTCCTTTGTTACACAACATTCTCCCCATGCTTCTGTTAATAGAGAGATCTTCTTCTAAGCACACCAGCTATATTGGATTAGAGGCCCACCCAATTAAAGTATGGCCTCGCTCTAATTCATTACACCTGTAAAAGACAGGATTACCAAGTGTGGTCACAGTCTAAAGTACTAGGAATTAGGAATTCAGTGTCATTCTATACGGTAGAATAATTCAACCCTTAACAGTTGTCTAGAGACGTATAGAAAAGTTTTTTATTACTATGATTTCAAAATACCTGTTTTTTTCTTTTTAACATTTTATTGGGAAAGGAACCCAGTAAAACACTCTACCATTGACCAATCTCAACAGTCATCAGCAAAATATTATATTGCCCTTTGGAAACAGTAAATACTTTCTGTTTTTCTAAAAAGCATTTCACAAAACTTCTTGCAAAAATAATTTAAATGTACACAATTTTATTAGGTGGGGTTAATTACATTCTCAAATAAAGCTATTTACAGAATTCACTCCTTATTTAGTAAGCAATTTTAAGTTACATTCAAGTTTTTAAAAGAATGTTTTTAATATCTATACCCCCAAGGTATTTTTTATTACCAGTTATCTGTTTAAATAAGTTGCTGAAATCATAGTCAATGTGGTTGTTGGTGAACATGTACTCAAATCAATCATCAGTTTTCCTAGCAACAGATCTGATCTAACACTGCTTCGCTTACACAGTTTTGTGATTAAAGTTGCGTATTTCTGAAGCGTAGATATTTGGGATTTGGTTAGTAGCCACAGAGTACAATTCTATTTAATTCCATGGTATCACTTCCAATTGAGCAATGGTTATGGGATGAGTTAAAATCCAAATCTTTTTTTAAAAAAAAAAGAGAAAGAAAAGAAGAAAGAATGAAAGAAAGAAAGAGAAAGAGAAAGAAAGAAAGAGAGAAAGAAAGAAAGAAAAGCCCAGAGTTTTTCTTTATCTTCTGAATTGCAAATTCAAATTTACATTCAAAAGAACAAACACAAACTTTAAAATAACCACAATAACAGCCACATTTTAAAGCCATAGTTTCACAATGTTTAGGTGTTTCTTTTTCTTTGCTTTGCTTTTTTTTAAATTTCCTTCTTTTTAAAACAATGATGAATAGAAACCGGTGGTCCTTGGGGTTTTGCTTCAAAATGGTTTGTGAACTGGGAAAAAAAAATGAGAAGCACTGTTCTAACCAAGCACAGTAAATTGATAGTTATAAAACAGAAATGCTGGCCTCTGAAGGAACACATTACACTGTGATTTTTGCTTAATGTTAAAGCAGCCGTTTTTAATATTGGTTTGAAAATGAAGTTTGAATGTATTATCTCCCTCTTATGAATTAGTGTTTACAGACAAGAACATTTCGAGGGTCTTTTCTGCTCTAGTCAAAAACTAAAGGGGGACAGTAGCTTATTAATGCTCCAAGAATGGCTTCTCAGTTCCTTGTCAAGTCTCAAAGCCTCATAATTCTTTCCCTTCAAACCACTCCAAAACAGAATGACACCTCCAAGGATTAAACATTTTGGAAACCAATAAAAGAGGAAAACATTAAAGCATGCCTGACGCGACTCCATATTTCCCTGCCCTCTCCCTGTTCCCCCTCCCTGCTCCCTCCCTGCTCCCACTCCTAGTCCGTCCATAAGTGTGAGTCAGGGACTGTTAACTTTGAATCAGGCATTTGTTAGTTTCTTTTGAGCATTCTATAAACAGATTTTGATCATAGCCTATGAGGCAACTGACCTGTAATCATTTGCATTTCAACACATGTAGCTTGAAACACAGAGGAGCCGGTTACCCTACGTGCTCTTTTATTTGAATCCCACAGGAAGTTACTCACAGTACCTTTTCCCCCCAGTAGTATGAGTACCCTAAAGAAACAGATAGTACTACAATAAAAGGCTCACTCAACAAATGGCAAGAGATAACTTTCAAGAGTTACATTAGGTATTCAGGAATAAGACCTTTCTGAAATGGGTAACAAAAGCTCCTTTTACTGAAGGCTTTCGAATGGTAATGTTAATGACGTGCTTAATAGACATGACTCCCATTTAATCTTCCCAACCATCCTATGAGAAGAGCACTATTATTCTCATTTCAGAGGAAGAAATCATCGCTGATTTTGCAAATGCCCGTTGAGCAACTATCATATGCCAATGTTTTAAACAAAATTGAAGGTTAGAGAAATAAACTAATCTGAAATTTAGGTATGGGCCTGTTTCTACTCTTATCATGACCCCATCCTAACTTCATGGAAATAACGCTAAATAAACTGTTCTCTGGGCTAGAGATGGCTCAGCAGATAAAGCACTCACTTACACAAGCCTGAGAACCTGAGCTCGAATTCTAAGAACTGATATAAGAGCTACCACCATTCCATAGGTAGATACAGAAGAGTCCCTGGAAACTCACAGACCACCTTGCCTGGCATACACATGTGGTGAAGAACAAAGAGACCCTGCCTCAAACAAGGCAGAAGGCAAGGATCGCAGACACCTGAGGTTGTCCTCTGACATCCACGCAAGACTGCCTGCAGTCACACATGTGAACACAAATAAATACAAATATTTAAAATTGTATTTGTTATATGTGTAAGTACACTGCCGCTGTCTTCAGACACACCAGAGATCCCCTTACGGATGGTTGTGAGCCACCATATATGGTTAGTGGGAATTGAACTCAGGACCTTCAGAAGAACAGTCAGTGCTCTTAACCAATGAGCCCTCTCGCCAGCCCCAATAAAGAAATAAAATTTTTAAAAGGAAGCATTCCATGTATTTGTATTGTAGAATTTCTTTACTCTTTTTCCTTACAGAATTTATTAATACTTTTCATGTTATTGAACTTTTTATATGGAGAGGAACCTAAGAGAAAATTTGTACATTTCTGAATATTTGAATTTTCTTAAATAAAATAAAATATCCAGAAGCCTCTGTTTCTGGAGTGCTGAAACTAGGGGTGTATACCAGCACACCTAGCCGTGATAACATTTTTATTTCAGAAACTTCAAAGAAAAATCATATACATGAAAGATACACTACCATGTTTTTGTTAAACTCTTGTCTTAAGTGATGCAAGATTCAAGCCTGAATCTTATCATTCCTTCTGTAAAAAAGAAAGTGTCTAGTACTTGTTTACCTTTTCTTTTTGTGACAACATATATACTTTGAATAACATAAAAGGAAAAGCCTTTTCCTGGATGTGACAATGATTATGCTTTGGGAGTTTTCTATGCTAGCGGCAGGTCCATATGCACAGAACTGGGACTGAGTGGCAGTTGCACCATGAGGCACAGCTAGTCATGTTGTGACTTTTCCAGACGGAGGTAGCTCCTTCCTTTGACAAATGTTATTTTGTCAAATGAGTGCCCATTTAAACCTGTACACAAAGATTATAGTTATAGCAGGAAATTGTTGGGGGCAGAGGAGGTTAAAGCGAGGTATCCTGTCAGACATTAAGAATCATTTCTTTAAAAAAAAAAAGGATCATTTCTTGGAAACTTAGTTTAGATTATTTTGCTCAGCTGTTTTGTTTCAAGTAATAACTTTCCAGTATTCTGGATCTGGAGTCATAGGGTGGGGAGATTAGGAGATAAAGGAATCCATCTTTTCTGCTGCTAATTCTACACTGGGCGGG
>BDUI01000370.1:136205-149014 GCA_002335545.1 Apodemus speciosus | reverse complement strand
AGGCTGGGGAGGGGGGGTGTTGCTGCATACGTGTAATCCCAGTACTCAGGAAACAAAGGCAGGAAGATCAGATGTTTGAGGCCTGCCTGGGGCAAGTGATGAGATTCTGTTATAAACAAATCAAAAGTGAACTTAATATAAATGAAATTTCATTTAACACAAGAGAGTTATAATGTCATCTCAATGTACAGTCCATACAAAATTATTGATGAGATATTTTATAGTTTTTTCTTAAGAATCAGCACACCAGCTCATCTTGTTTTCTTTTGTTTGCTTACCACCCCCATCACCCCTACCACCCTACTCCCCGTTATTTGAGATAGGGTTTCTCTGTGTAGCCTTGGCTGTCCTGGAACTCTTTCAGTAAACCAAGCTGGCCTTGAATTCAGAGATCCTCCTGCTTCTGCCTCCCAAGTGTTGGGATTAAAGGCGTGCGTCACCACCACCTGGATGTTGTGACACATCTGAATTTGGACCAGCATAGCTCAGTAGCTACATAGGGCTAGTAGTTTGAGGTCTTCCCAAACCCTTCTTAGAGAGAGGAGGCAACTCTTCTTTGAATAGCAAGAAGATTTTTTGTTAGGAAAAACAAAAGCAATCTTGTCCAGGGCAGCATCAGCTACTCTTTCAAAATCCTGTGCTCTTGCTGGTCCCTCTTGGTGCCTGGTGAGAACAGGACTTCTAAAAGGCAAATATGTCTCAAAAGCTGCAGTGCAACCATTTTGCTGGCTGTAAAGGAGGTCTCCAGAACCACAGCACTTGATTCTTCTTAAAATAGAAGGTGTTTATGCCTGAGATGAAACTGAATTGTAATCAGGCAAGAGATGTACTTATGTGTATAAAGCAAAAAACAACATATTGAGTCCTGGAGGCCAACTGAACAAAGCCAGCGCACTCTGGAGAAAGGTAACCTGGGCCCATGGAAACAGTGGCATGATTCATGCCCAATTCCCAATTTCGAAGCAACCTTCCTGCTAATGAATGCCATCAGACACAGACTGTGTGATGCTGTACCCCTCCTGGATTGGTGGAAAACAAATACAAGTGTACAGAGGATGGGTCAGGAATAAATATTGTACTCTCAGTCGATTTTTCCTAAATTATCCAAGCAAAGAGGATTATCGCACTACTTTTGGATCAGATTAAATAAATGGGGGAAACACCCCCCCTCGTTTTCTTTCCTTTCGGAGGCAAAAGGGAGAATTGTATTTTTCTAAATCAGTTCCCAGTTTAAGTTGATCCTACATTGTTCAAGAAGACATCTGTGGTAGGGGTGTTTGAATCCATTCTGACCAGTCAATCCCACAATTGCAGCTGCTAACCTTGTTTTCAAAGTTATTCCAGGCAGGGTCTGATGCTACTGGCCTGTAATCCCCAGCTACTTGCTAGTTTGAGGCAGGAAAACTACAAAACTTAATCTTAACTGGGAGACAGAGTGAGAGCTTGACACAGAACAAAGCAAAAAAAAAAAGAGGCTTGGTAAATGCTTGCACACTGTGGGTGAGTCCCCAAGATCATTCCAGAGACTACAAAAAATAAAATTGAATTAAATTACTTTGGTTTGTTTTCAGGGGAAACAGGGCACAGCGTGCTTTGCTTTATATATTTCTTTAATTACCTTAATTTATTTGTTATATATGTGTGTGCCTATGTGTGCCAGCCTAGGAGATCACAGGGCAACTTCTAGGAGTCAGCTCTCTCCTTCCACCATTCTTGTCCAGGGGATCAAAACTTAAGTCATCAAGCTTAGCAACAAGTGTCTTTACCCACTAAACAAACCATTTCGCTGGCTCAAAAATGCTTATTTTATATGGTTTCTATGGGGTAATTAGTGCCAGGCACATAACTTAAGCATTCTGTGTATAAATGCAAAATGACACATAATTCCATATCGTCAAACTTCTGTGAGCACGGGTTTTTGTTTTGTTTTGTTTTGTTTTTTACATCAAGACAGTGCAGCCAACTAATCTGAGTTAGGGCCCTAGTTGTACTTGCAGCACACGAATCAAATATGGTGACAAGCATCTCCACCTGCCTCCCTCCTCCAGTTTCTTCTGAGCCTGCCTAGTTGTTGTTTAACGCGATCTGTCCCTGAGTTCAAGGCTGAGCGAGTGGGCTCTCAGCAAGAATTTCCGGCTGCACTCCCTAAAACAGTTGGAGCTTTCATCAGCGGAGGCTCCCAGGCCTGGAGGGGCACACTGCAGATGGCAGCAAAAAGAGCCCAGCACCTGGCTCCATCGGACCAAGCAAGAAACCTTGCACAGCCCTCACAGACCTGGCTAACTAGGTGTGGGGTTGTAAGGTCATTCTCACACCTGCCAAGGGGAGGGAGACAGGGACACTCCAGGTGTCTGGATCCCGGGATGATTAAAGGAAACTGTTAAAAGGCGTGCGGGGAGAGCGCAGCGGGGGGACGCGCTGTGGTAGCCAAGCGTGGGAGGCTAGAGATGCCTCCCTCCAGGCCTGGGGACTGGGGAGAGGAGCTGGCCGGAGATTTCCGCGTGTGTGTGTGTGTGTGTGTGTGTGTGTGTGTGTGTGTGTGTTTCCGATGCAGGGCAGTTAGCCAGGGGCTGCAGTAGCTTTCCACTCAGCCCAGCCACTTTTACACATCCCAGACATATTCAGCGCATCTAAGCAGCAGGCTCAGCGCGTCTAAGCAGCAGGCTCAAGAACCCAGGATTGAACCTTCCCGGAATCCACTCAGAGCGCCCAGGCATTAATTCTCAAACTCAGAATTCTGTGGTTCCGTTGCCGACTGAGGATTGGGTTCCCTTAACCTAGGGCTTCCTCTTCTTGGGCAGGAGGAGGAGTCACAACCTCCCCTCCCTTTCTCCTCCGCCTACGACCAGCTTGATTTAAAAAAAAAAAAAAATCTAATCTTTTATTTAAAGTCAACGGAGAAGCAGGAACCCCGCGCTCCTGCCTAGAAGATATTTTTACTAACTCCTTAATCTCTGCCAAGAAGGGCAACCTTAAGGAACCTCTGTTTTCTTTTAAGATTTAGATAGCAAAGGAGGAGTGTGACAGTCTGGGCCGAAACTCGAGGGCTCTATGCACTTGGGAAGGGTTTTTAGGGCGGAGGTAGGTAGGGTAGGACGAAAAATTTCTAAAGTACTAAACGTTGAACACGAGAGTCAACTTGAAAAGCTTTGAATCAAATTGGGAGCCGAGCCTTCGTGTGGCTAGCTCCCGGGAAAGCAGCCTCCTGAATCCCTGTCCAAGCCGGACGAAAGGGGTCAGGTGAATACCCAGCTTGTGACCCTGAAGGAGAGTCTTGGGCCAGGAGGGGATGTGCCCATAGCCTAGGCGCGCCCACGCGCACCCCTGGAGGAGAAAGGCCGAAAAGACACCTCCTGCCTCCGCCCGAGGCTGCTAACATGGGACTGCGCCCCCAGCGCCTTGCCTAGCTTCTCCAGTTGAGCGCGAACCCCTCTGCTCTCCTATTCTCAACTAGCCGCCAAGCTGTTAGGACTCGTGGCAGTTAGACACCAGCCTCTCGTCCTCCCAGCAAAGCCCATTTCTCACCCCCCCACACACACACACAATCTCCCGCCAACGCCCCCAAATCTTTTGGGCTCGCCCTTCCTGAAAGTAGGCGAGGCCCAGAAGCTGAGGTTGGGAAGAAGGAGGAGGAAGGGGTGGGGGTGGGAAAGGGGCGGAGCCGAGCAGAGCGGCCAGGGGGCGTGTCCTGCACTAACCCCGCCCCTGGGTGCGCGCGGTGGTGGTGGCGGCCGCCCAGCCTCGCTCTGAGAGACAGGTATCGCTTAGACGCCATGTTGTGAGCGGAAGTGGGGGAGCGCGCGGCCGTCGCTGTTCTGCTGGGATCGGGCGCGGGAACCGGCGGGGAGGGGAGGTGGGGGGCGGAGCCGTAGTCCGGGCGGCGGAAGGAGGAGAGGAAGAAAGGGGCGAGCCCTTGGTGCCTGGCGGCGGCGCAAGGCTCTCGCTCCGAGTGCGGGCGGCTGTGGCTAGGCGCTGGGCGTTCGGGTGGTCAGTGTCGGCGTCGAGCCTGCTCCCGGGAGCCGCGGCTGCTCTGCCGCTGCTTCTTGACTCTGCCTTGGGCTCGAGTGGCGAAGGAGCCGGGCCGGCTGCGGGGCGGGTGGGGAGGGAGGAGGCGGTGAAGGCGGCGGCGGGCCGGGGAGGGGGGAAGATGCCGCTGGCGCAGCTGGCGGACCCGTGGCAGAAGATGGCTGTGGAGAGCCCTTCCGACAGCGCTGAGGTGAGTGCAGCCGTGCGGCAGGGCAGGCGCGCCCCTTCCCCACGACCCCGCCGGCGCTAGCTCTCTTCCCCGGAGCTGCCCCCTAGACCACCTCCTCGGCTCACATCTCGTTCCCGGTGCGGGATTCTGCTTTGGGTCGTTTGGCTTTGCTGATCTGTCTATTCCTCCTTCCCGCACCCTCACCTCTCCCTGCTTTTGGGGTGGGGGGTGCCGGTGTGGCGGCGCGTGGGGTTTGGAGTGGGCGCTGAGGCTTTGCAAAGAGCCTGTTTTAATCAACTTTGCGTGGGGGAAGCAGGAGGCGAAGCAGGAGCCGGCAGTGGGGAGTTGGGAAGTTTGGCCCTGCTGGCTCTAGGGGCTTCTCTGGAATCTTAGCGACTTTGGGTTCGGTTCGCCAGGAGCCAAGACTTGAGTCTGGCCTCGGGAGGGGATTGCTGCAGCGAGACAGGCGCACACAGGGCAGGGTGGCGAGCAGTGAGGCTTTTGAGTAAGGGGTCCAGAACGGAGGGACCCCTCCCCCGTCAATCTGCCGCAGCGCTCTCTGCTGCTGCTGCAAACGAAAAACGGACCGCCTTAGGTCCCCTACTCCCAGGTTTTGAGGTCACTGAGTTGGAAGACCCCAGTATAACTTTTGCTTCCAGTCCATGGAGGTGAGCGGGTGAAATTCAAGATCAGCGGACGCTGTAAAAGGGCTATCTGATTTTCCTCTCCCGGGATCTGGTGATCGTCCCTGAGATACCCACCCCAGTGTCAGAAATCCAAACTGTATACCCAAACAAGGCAAAACAGAATTTCCGTGGACACATCCTAGCACCGAGCTTTTCGCAGCCGCCCCTGTCCCAGAATCAACTGGCGATCTAAGAAAATAATGCAGACAAGATCCATTCCAGGGTATCAGCGCTCCTCTCGAGAGTGGAAAATCAGTTCCTGATGGTGGCGGTGGCGCGTCTGTGATTCTTCTTTCTTGACTTTTCGCTGCCTTCTATCCTCGCAGCGGACTTTAGGGGATTACAGAATGATAGTCTGGGTGTGTGTAATAGTTACTGAGCGAGTGACCCCATTTCTGGAAAGCATGACTGAAACGCGGGGGTGGAATGGGGCAGGCTCTGATGAGTGGTGTACTTGGCGGCAGCCACTGCCCCCATCGGCCTCCGCAGTGTGAGAGGTGGGTAGGATTACTGGTCAGTAAAACTCAGGCTCAGTTTGGTGTGAGACGCAGGACACTGACATTCTCCGGGAGGGGGGAAGGTGAGGGGAGGGAGGAATCCTTTCAGATCGTTTTTTTTTTTTTTCAAAGTTTTCTCCCCAGTCATCTCCACTACCATATAAAAATATTTACATGTCTTAAATACAGGAAGAGTTGTAATAAAGCTTACGAGTCCATGCTTGATAATTTACTACTGGATAATGCTGTTCTAAAATAGCAAAGACATAGGTATGTTACTTTTCTTTTTAAAGGAAAGGCTGGTGTAAAAAAGGAAATCGTGTTTTTAAGACTGGCAGAATACAAGAATTTTATTTTAATTTAGAGCCAATAACACTATAAATATGTAATAATAAAGTTAAACTTAGAATGCTTAACCATCATTTAAATAGGGAGTGTGGAAAAACAGTATGGCAAGGGAGCCTCTTCATTTTTTCCTAAAGAGAAAACTTGCATTTTAAAATACGGCTATAAAGGTGGTTAAAATTGCTAAGCCTGTCGAAGAAATTGTGTTGTTTATAATCTGTTTTTTATTTTAGTTTTTTTCCCTTAGTTTTTTGAAACAGCCCTGGCTCTTCTGGAACTCACAATGTAGACCAGGCTGACCTTGATCTCACAGAGATCTCCCTGCCTCTGCCTCCCAAGAACTGGGACTTAAAGGCATGTGCCTTCATGCCTGGCTCTGAATCTGCTTTTTAAATATACACAATAATTATGATTCAAAAATGAATCTTCTGATATATTAAAAATGATTTGTTAAAGCTATACCTCAACAAATTGCCTTTGAATAATTTGTTCCTTTAGTTGTTTTTTATTGTTTATCCACAGTTTTCCTTGGCATCTGTCAATATGCAGGGAGAAATCATTTAAAATCCTACTTTATCCTTTTTCCTGTATAGTATGCATCTAGATAAAGTACAAGCCTACTTATTTAGTATCTACTGTATCCAAAAGTACTATGTAAACATGCTGTATCATTTTATCCTCCCTGTAACCCAGCAGGGAGGATTGCGGTCCCCATTATTACAGATTAGGAAACTAAATTCAGTTGTTAAGAGCACAAAGATGATAAACAGTAAATGGCAGAGCCATAATTTGAAGCCAGGTAGATGCAAATTGTATGCTTTGCCTTATGTTAGACTAGGTTCTTCAGATCATTTGTGGAAAGAGTCAAAGCATAGACATGCTAATAGTTGGAGATCATGTATTTTATATGCAAATTTATGATCTGATTTGACAAAGCCTACACACACACACACACACACAGTATGTGTATGCACACATGCATGTGTGTATCAGAGTCATGTTTTCCAAAGCCTGATGGATAAGATTCCACAATTTTTTATTTCTAAAAGTTTTCCTACTATTCTGGTAACAAGGTATGTCAGAGCCAAGGGTTGCTTAGATTTATTAAAAGTACATTTCAACAAATTACCTTTGGATTCTCTGTTTCCTTTGGTTGTTAATGTATTTGGTGTAAATTACTTCTGGTATGATTTTCCAATACTGAAACCAGTGAGAGAAGAGTTGAGAATTTTTATGAAGAGGTCTAATATTGATACCTATTATTATGCCATCTTCTCATCAGTAGATTCACATCAGGGAATAATTGTATTTTACCAGAGAAACATCAGGGTTTCTAAAGAAATATTTACTTGAGCAAATGCATCAGAAATTTTCTCTCCATGCTAAAAGATTTTAAGGCTGTATATATAAGATTGCATTTATGGTCTCATTGCTAGTTAAACTGAGCTCTTGGAAACAAACACTTTTATTTCTTTGAATCCTCAGCAGTTAACACAATGCCTGGCACATATGTACTATGAACTCAGTAAATGTCTGCTAAATGAATCGTGAAGGTCGGGAATAGGGTGCTTATGACTCTTATCTCTGTTCTTATCATTTTAATTCCTCATTGAAATATGAACAATTTTAGAAGACCTGAGTGCCTCTAAAAACACAGACAGTTTCTTATTCCTTCACACCAGCCTTCCTGCTTTAAGACCTCACACAAGTCTCATGGTGTTCAAAACAAAAAACCCTTGTGGTTGAACTCAAACATGGGTCATAGCATGATAGGCTAGAACTAGGCCAAATGTTTAAGGCGAATTTAGGATAATGACGTACTATGTAAGCAAAGTGAGGGCTATTAGAAGATTTAAAAAATCAAAATCACTTCCTAAATAATTAAATTCAGAAATCCTTAATGGATTACTTAAAGTTGCTAGTACCTTTTTTTTTTTTTTTGATATTTGACTATTTACAGGAGAGATATCAAGGAATTATGGTTTTTCTCATTGCCACTGCTGTCAGTGACAAATATCACTAGATGACAAGCCTAACTTAAAGTATATGGTTTTCTTTAATTGCAGTGGAATGTGGGTAAATGCTAATCTAAATAGAAACAGTGTACAAAGTAATGAAATGAAGGATATTTTTGCTCTTTAAAAATGGCCACAGTGCAATGTATTGTATATAATATAAACAATGTTTTTTGTATGATGTGTTGCATAGAAATAGTCACCTGACTTCCTTTAAATAGCAAGTACCTAACAGGCACGGAAAACTACTGTATTTCATAACAAAAGACAAGAACTTTGGATTGTAGATCATCTTTGGTGAACTGGAGCCATTTTTTTAACCTCAAAATGTATGCAGTAATCCTTAGTGTAATATAGCATAGGGTTTCTACAGTGTTTCTAGCATGTAATATATAGGGTTCTTAAGTTTCATCTTTTGGGAAAATGTTTTATTTATCTATGATGATTGACTTTGAATGTGTTTTATTAGGTTCTTTTCTGCTTCCTGTTTCATTTTTACCACTTTGCAGGTTTTTTTTTTTAATTTTACCCAAGTGAAGATCTAAGGCAAACACAGGTACTACTTCATGTTTACTCTCAAGTAACTGTGACACATTACTGAATACTTCATCGTTTTCAGTGATTCTGATATAAGACAGAAGTTTTTGAAAATCTAGAAACCTGCTTTATTTTGGCAGCCAGATCCTGAATTAATAGAGTATCCAAAACGTGAAAATTCCCATGTTACTTTGAACCTTAAAATAAAAGGACTAAAGTGTTTATTCAAAGAAGCAAGTATAGGCACACTTGGTCTTTTCTTTAGTACATTTCTGGAAACCACAGTAAATCTATCCTAATTTTACATAAGAAAAATAGCATGATTTAGACGTGTAGTCCTGAAGCAAGGACTTGGCTTGGTAAGTTGTTAAATAAGCAGGAGTGCAGCAAATTATTTATCTAGAATTCTGAATTGCAAAATTGTTTGTAAAGTTTTCCTTTAATTATCATGTAGCAACAACTTCATGCTATTGTCACAATTAACAAGTTTTGCTCTACCGTTCATGTTTGAGAACATGTGTAATGGCAGGCTATAAATGATGAGTGACATCAGAGTGGCCTAATTCACTCATTGCGGATTGGATGCTTTAGGCCCAGTAGTGAGATTGTAATAAAGGATAATAACATTTAGTTGTGTCTCTAATGATGCCTAAGCATAATAGTGTTCAATTGTTAATGTGTTTGAAGAAAAATACATTTTAAGCTTTAAAATAGGTGTGTGTGTGTGTGTGTGTGTGTGTGTGTGTGTGTGTGTGTATTTAAATCCCATTCTCTGAATCATGGGAAAAATAAGTGATTACATTTTAATACCTAGTATTAATACATTCTTGCTCCCGCCAGTGTGTTGTTACAGTGACTTGTCTCATGAATCTAGCAAAGATTAGCTGCTAGATAGCCTGATTTATCAATTTAATACCAAAAACCATAAACACAAAGGAAAATGTAAATAATACTTTACTTGCTAAGTAAAATGTGTCAAAATTCAACAAAATAAGTACATTCAACAAAAAATATACAATGCACATATTATAAAACAAGTTCAGAAGAAAATATGCTCACGTAGCATATAATGGTCATTTAGGGTATTTGATCTATTTAAGTGAATTCACCAGTTATTATTTACAGTTAAGAATTTCAACTTTCTCACCTTGAAATTTAGAAGGAACTTTGTCACATCATTTGCTTAATGAGAAAATGTTTAAAAAACAAAACAAACAAAAAAAAACTTTGAAGCTATAAAGACCTGTGTTTTGAGTCTTGGCCTTGCCTCTTAACTTTCTAACTATATCAAGGTTATTTACTGTGTCTATTCTTCAGTCTTCAAATTAAGTATAAAAATATTGACTTTAGAGTTGTGATAAGAATTAAATAAAATAATAATGCATATAAAATAATTGTATAATCTATGATTTGTATTTATTAAATAATATTTATAAATGACTCACTCAAAGAACTGCCTTGAATATATTTTTCCAGATTTAAGTAAAGCAGGTAAAGTTTTTTTTTTTGCTTCTTTAAAACAAAATCATTATAATATCTGAATATAAGGGTAAGATAAACAGAGATTTCTTCAGTCTTGTTCTTTTCATATTATTCTTGCCAAATATTATCTTTAAAGAATAAAAACTAACAGAAAGTATCATGAGGGACATGTAAGGAAAAGGATATTTTCTAAGTGTGTTCATGTTTTAAATTATTCTAATCAGAAAGTATGTCATGAATTAGCATGCTAGTTTTTTCCTTAGGGATATATAAAATGATAACACACTTTATACATGATGGTGTCTTATAATCAGTGAAATACAGAATCACCTGTACAGAAATGGTTAAAGTCAATATATAGCATCAACAGATACAAGTATAACAAAACAAGGTTTACACATCTCCTCCTAATTTAGGGGAAATCAGTTCTTGTTCATTTTACTTTTAGGGAAATTAATATAGCACACTTTTCCATTACTGCAAGTACATTTATTTTGGTTATTGGATAGGACATGAATAAATGGGATTTTCTGTCTAGAAATGTAACCCTTTGGATTTTGTCTGCTGTGTGGTGTTGATATTTTAAAAACTTTGAATACTGAAGAGTACTTTACAGAGACTTTAGAGGCACTATTTAAAAATTCTGGAGTTGTTATTAAAGAATATATGACCCAGCAATCAACCCCTCTCCCCAAAATAAGAGCACATTGTATTAGTAAATGTAAAAATGTGGAATATCTTCACTGTATAATTTCTGAGAACTTGTAAGATGATGTATACAGTGGGAAAAAAACAAGACATAAAACAGTATATGAGTCAGAGGTACATAGTGAGCCCAACAGTATTTGAGACTTAATGTCAGAACCCTGTTTCCATGAACTACCTATTGGAATCTCAAACAACACTAGCTTGTAACTTGATTCAGTATTGCCCGGGAAAGAACTCCTAATTTTAATTGACTGTTCTAGCTTTTGGCTTTGTCAACAAAAATTTCATTTCATTTTTAATTAAAATCTTAAGTTGTACAATAAATTTTCAACTCAGTAGTAAACTAAAATTTAAATATAACCTAAGGCCAACAAGATGTCTCAGTGGGTAAAGATGCTTACTCACCAATCCTGATGACCTGAATTCTGTCCTGGGACCCACATAGCAAAAAGGTACAAGCAGCTGACATAAATTGTCCTCTGATCTCCACACATGTGTGTGCCATTGCACATGCGCACTAGCACATGCTTGTGCTTCCTCGCCCCCAGCAAATCAATACATGTTAAAAGCATCATTGTTAACAAAATATTTAAAAATTTTAAGTCAACTTTTGATAATCATTTGTTATATAGTTCTTTAATATCAAGCCTGTTTTTCCTTTGTTTTTCAGATAAGGTCTCACTGTAGTCCAGACTGGCCTCAAATTTGCTGTGTGACTAGGCTGCTCTAGAACTGCTGCCCCTCTTGCCTCAGCTTTCTGAGGGCTTAGGTTATAGGTGTACCCCACCTTGCTCAACAGTTTTTTTGTTTTATCATATGTGACTTTCTTCTTCTGTCAGTCTCCCTACCACCTCACATTCTCCTTTTAAAATTAACTGCTTCTAGCTTACAACTAGCTACCAGAAGGTAGAAAACTAAGGTTAATAATATTTACATGGAGCCATTTTAACATAGGAATATGTTGACTTTCTTTTTTTAATTCACCAAATAATGTAAAAAGGACATCCTCAATCTTTTGTTAGGCTCTGCCTATCATGTAGACCAGGGATATCCATCTTTTAATAAGGCAACTTGACATCATCTATAGATAAGTCATAGTTATCTGGGAACATATTATATAAGCTGAGGGTTAGTGTAGACATACATAGAAGATCTGGTATTTACTAGGCATATTACCTAATTATAAATGATAATTTATATTTTGGTATGCCATAACAAAATGACTCAATTATTTATTGCCTTCTCTAAAAGATGTCAGCTAGGAAGTAGACCAGGCAGCTATAAAGTAGAAAGCTAGCTTATCTCCTCACACGGAGTCAGATTACCACACTGTGAGTCCAGTTTTGTTCTCAGGAGATTTTGCTGGATTCCCAAATAATTAGCTATTCTATACTTAGAGGTCAATCTAAAGGCACTTTTAGATTTTTTTTCCGTCCTTCTCTCCTATATAGTAGTGGTGTTATAGCCAAAGTAAATTAAAGAGAATTTCTCCATCTCAGCTAATACAGTCTCTTTAAGTGTTGATTACGTTTCGTTGGCCATATAAATTGATTTTTGTATCATCATCTTATATGTGAAGATCTTTAAATCTGACCTGGTCATCTAGATTTTCTGTGTACTTAGCTCCAATCCTTTGGTTTACAGAGCTTGATATAGGAAACTTAGTTCAGTCAGGTATCGAATGATAGCCTAAAGCAAAAGACCATTTTGGCACTAATAAATTGAACTGCATCTTACATGCAGTGGTTAAGAAGAAATCTTTGTTCTAGAAATCTGATAAAACAGTAAAATCCTCACAATTAATAATGTTATATATTTCTATTCATTTGCTAACAGGTGACTTTTTTATGCTGAAAACACTATAAAATAACGAAGATTTACTTTTAAAAAGAAGTTAGCTGGGCATAATGGTACATGCATGTAACACTAGTGCATGGCGGGTGGAGGTGTGAGACTTCATCTCAACTGGAGGAAAAACTGGATCTGAATAAAAGCAGTTGCATATAACTTGAAGACCTAAGTTTGAATTTGCAGAACCCATAAAAAAATAAATTTGTAGCATAAGCGTGTATAATTCTAACAGTCTTAGTGGGAGATAGAAAGTGGAGACAGGTAGAATCCCCTGAAAATCAAGGACCACATGGCCTGACTTATGCAGAGGAAAAACAGCACAGAGCCAGTCCAAAGTAAGGTAGGAGGGAAGGACCTTCCAAGATTGTCCTCTGTTCTCCAAGTGTGCACGTGATCCATACATACCCACACTCTTTACACATTATACATGCACACATACCCATTGTATACACACACACACACACACACACACACACAAATACATTTTTATAAA
>BDUI01000370.1:104511-136165 GCA_002335545.1 Apodemus speciosus | reverse complement strand
TCCAGAGGACTGGACTTCAGTTTCTAGCACCTTATGTCTGTCCCTTGGGAAACTTAACCACCTGTAACTCCCAACTCCAGGGGATCTCTCGCCCTCTTCTGGCTTCAGTGGGCATCTACATGCACTTGCAGCCTGCCCCACCCCATTTCAGTAAAAATAATTTTATAGTTAAATCTTGTAGCTCAGCACTGTTAACTTCAGTATTAATGGTGGGTTGATATTCACTTGAAATATAGTCTTCTGTGACTGAAGAACGTTCTGGGGGTGGAACACAGGACATATGCTAGGAAATTGTCCTATCAGTAAGCTACATCCCAGTCCTGAATTTTTAGTTGAAATAGTCTCCTGTGCTTATTGTCTACTATGTAGACCAGTGCACTTACAGATTAAAGGATTTGTACAAATAGAACCCCCTTTTCCTTCTGGTTCAGTGTTCAGTTTTCCATTTTTTCTATGTATTGGTATTTTGAAATGAACAGGCTAAGGTATTTTTCTAAATAAAGATATATTTGATGCATGGTTTTCACAACTAACTGTTTCCTGTATTGATGATTTTCCTAAATCTTCTTAAGTGATTTATGTGCACAACTCACCATTCTGCTCTTCAGTAGCTTTCCTGGTGGCATTTCCTGTTGAAGCAACGAGAATATTTAGCTACCAAAATGTCGCAATTATAAGCTTCCTCTTGTGGACTGAGCTTGTGGACAGAAGTGCAAAACAATAGAAATAGGGCAGAAAAGTACATAATTATATTCTGTGTTGTTGAATGAAAAACTGCTGCGTGGTGACTTCAAATGTATTTACATTCTCCTGTGCAGCTGAAAACTGAAAGTGGGCTCAAGTGTCTTGTGGAATTAGAAACTTTTACATTTTAATTTAGTATAGACTTATTTAGCTAAGAATGATTTAGCCCTACTCTATGTAAGGAAACAGACCTAGCCAAGTGTTGTGCATACCTTTAATCCCAGCACTAGGAAGGTAGAGAGGCAAGAAGATTTCTGTGAGTTCAAGGATAGCTTGGGCACATAGTGAGTTCCAGGACATCCAGGGTTACACATAGAAACCATGCCTCAAATATACATATACATTCATACACACAAACTGAGACCTGTTCAGAACATTCCATTTCACTAAAATTCATTTTTCTATTCACAAGATACATAATTTAAAATTATTTCCAAACTGTCTTAAATAGAGAAATTTAAAGAGCCACTATGTAAAAATTCAACTATTTTTCTCTTCTTTTTGTTAATTTTAACTTTGTTTTCTTTGTTAGAATAATAAAATCAGCCTGCTTTAGTTTGTAAATTTGGAAAATTCAAACAGCCCTTGGTGTAAAGAAGCAAAACAGTGTTACCTGTAATCAAATAGTGTGGAGTATGTCAAGGTCATTACTCTCTCTCTCCTAGGTGAATGTGAACACTCAAATTTACTCAGTGCCCATTTGATTAGTTACTCAGTGCATATTAACTAGAATGAGGTATATAATTATTCTTCCCTTAAAATCTGGGCAAAATGAAGCCCAGGGGAAGTAAACGGCTCATGAGATTGCACACCTAGTAAACCGGGTCACCGTTTCAAACCCAAGTCTCACAGATTGCAAATTGTGTTGACTTTCCCCTGAATTGGCCTGCTTGAGTTGAGAACATCCAGATGAGTGATTCCATCTAGATGAAATCGTCTGCACTGCAGAGAGTACCCAGGTGGTTTGCATAAGTAGCTGTATCTGTGAGAATCTAAGGAGGTTACTGACCTAGAAAGATGGGCACCTTTTCATGTATATAAAGTCTTCTCACAGAGGGAACCAATGGAGGACATGACCCTGGTGTGAACTAGGAATGCTATTCATAGTAGAGACTACATAATAATACTGTACTTAGGAAAATCAGTAAAAATCAATACTGCTTTGCACATACAGCTTTTTTAAACTGTCCAGAGTAAAAGTGTTTCATATTATATGGGAAAATGCTTTGAGATCTCTAAAGAGCTATGTTACCAACGAAACAAAGCGTCTTGTATTTGAAGTGGGGAAGAAGGAGACCGTCTAAGCATTACTTAACAGCTCTCCTTACAGAAGCCCCTAGGTAGGTATCTATTTGAGTAAATGTGGCCTGTTATTTGCAGTTTTTAAATGAATCATTACCTGTTGATATTTGACTCCTACTTTCGGGGGAGGAAAAGTTTATTAGGTACTCCTTTAAAGTGCCAGGATATAGGATCTGCTTTAACTAAAAATAACTTTTAAAAAAATTGAAAAAACAAGTTATGTTGCTGTAGTATAAGAAAAAAATTAAAGTTAATTCTTTCATTAGACTTTTAAACAAGTCAAATGGCCTTAATATTTCATTGAGATAGAAATTGTAGACTACAAGATTTCCCTTTATAAAGTGTGAGTCCTAGTTTGCTTTCCATTGCTGTCATAATACACTGACCAAAACCACCTTTTGGAAGAAAGGATTTATTTGGCTTACACATCCTGATAATTGAGGGAAGTCCTGGTCATTGAGAGAAGTCCGGCTAGGAACTCAGGTAAGAACTGAAGCAGAGACCATAGAGGAACACTGTTTACTGACTTGCTCCTCTTGGTTTGCTCATCTTCTTTGCTTATACAACCCAGGAGCACCTACAGCGTGGCCCCACCCACAATGGGCTGCACCCTCCCACACCAGTCCTTAATCAAGAAAAGTCCCTCACAGACAAATCTGATAGAAACGATTCCTCAATTGAAGTCCCCTCTGCCCAGGTGACTCTGGTTTATATCTAACTGTGTTGACAAAAACTAACCAACACAGTCGGTGACTTGCTTTTACTATAGTCACAATATTGTCTTATCCATTACCACTCACTGTCTGATTACAGAACATTGCCCTTACTCCAAAAAGAAATGTCCTACTCATTAACTGTCACATTTTCCCCACACTCACTGGCAACCAGTGACCTAATTTCTATCTTTATAGAGTTACCTATTCCGGGCATTTCATATTAATGGAATCCTATAATATGTGGCCTTTGTGTGCGTTGTTTTTCCTTGCCATGATGTTTTCAGGGCTCATCCACATTGTGTCAATGCACCAGTGCTCATTTCCCCCACATTGTGTGAGTACGCCACATCTTGTTTACTCACCAACTGATGGAATTTGATTTATTTCAAATTTCTACTTTTTGAGTACAATGAATAATGATATTTTGAATGTTTAAGTAAAAGTTTTGTGTAAATGTATGTTTTCGATTATCTTAAGTATCTAGAAGTTGTGGAGTTACATGACTTATATTGTTTAACGTTTTTGAGGATTTACCAAACTGTTTTCCAACTCATTTGCTCCACTTTCCATTGTCCTTAGTAATATTCCTCCACATTCTCCCCAACGTGTGTTACATTTCTTTACTGAAACTGTCTGTAGTTATTAAAGTATCTCATTGTTATGATTTGCATTTTCCTAGTAACTAGGATGTTAGGGACAGCTCCGTTTGCTTTTTGTCCTAATTTGTGTGCTTGTTACTGATTTTGGAGTTTAAATGATGGTTTTTTTTCCTAGAGAAAAAGAAAGTACCCTATATTTTGTATTATCAATTTCATTTTAGCCATAATAAATAAAAAACGTACCCTACAACAGTGGTTTTCCGTTGGATTCATAAGGGCCTAGTTCTTATAAACATGCTTTAGGATACCTCATTACCTAGTGTACCCTATCTGAGCAGGAGCACAGTTCCTTGAGGAACACAACATGGAGCTATAGATTGGTTATAGAATCTGCAGACAGTACTTAAGGATGGGGGCAGTAAATAATCCCCTTGGTCTTAGAATCTCCATAAATTCTTAAGCAAAAGTATAGGAATCCATTGATAATAAGAATTATAAATCTTAAAGTCCCTGAAGTTAAATCAGCATATTAAATGAATTCTTTTTAAGGATCTATCTCTGTTATTTTTGTCCTTACTTAGCTTCTTTCCTTCAAGTTCTTGCTAGCAATTGATCTAATTTTAAAAAAAATAACTTTTACAGTGTATGTGTTGGTATCAGTAAAAGGAGGTTGCTTAAAGAGAGAAATATTATAGGCAAGTTAAAAATAAGACCAATAAAAAGAAGATCATGTAAGTTTTATAATGTTATTTTCCTCTTGGCTCCTTTTAGTGTGAAATATAGTACTAGGTGATAATGAATTAAGTAGAAGTCTTTCCTTTGAATTATTATAGTCTAAAAATACTTAATTGTCTGGACAGACAGCCAAAATAGCATAAAACAAGCTAAGTTTGGCCAGGAATACAAACAGATGTAATTGGATATTTAGAGGAAAATTATAATTTGTTATAATGTAACAACTTTCCATAGTACAATTTTAATGATGATGTGCAAACTAGAAAACAAATGTCATTTTCAATATAAATATCACTTGGAAGAAACCTCTGGTTCTGCCAAGATGGAAGAGCCCTACAGCTCCCAGGATTTCCTTTCCAACTGAAACTCAACAAATAAGACCAGGAACACTGAAGCAGTGGGGGGGAAAGGCAGATTGCCTGAGGACCTTGAAATCTAAAAGAAATACAAGTAATGAAGTCTGTGGACATTCTTACTGATTACCATATATCACAGACAAGAAGATGCACTACAAGGCACAAAAAAGATGCTCAAAGAAAACTCAATTCTCTTTAACCAAACAGGGAAATGGTAGCTCAGTAATGTTAAAGCTTCTTGGCAGTTCTTGTCTAGTCTATCCAAATGCTGATAGCTGTATCTTATTCTACCTCCAAGAAAGAAGTAGCAGTGTTTTTCGCCCCTTCAGCCCAAGGGTGTTGGCTAAGGAAACTAGGTCCTAATTACCCATTTCTTGTCTTGCAAAAATAATGGGCAGTGCTTTGGTTCCCTCTGCTGGGTGATTTGCAGATTGTTAAGGAAGCTGGATTCTTGCTATTCTACCCTTAAAAGGAAGTTGTGTACTTCTCAGTGTGTTGTCAGCAGTAAGTTGAGCCTCTACCAAAAACCCAAAATGAGACTTACAGTATGTGCAGCACAGATACTTCTACCTTCCTCCCAGCATCAACCAGGTTGGTGGCTCACTCTGTGGAACCAAGCAAGCATATAGTTGAATACATGTGCAAGAAGCATTTGAGACATCGTTCCACTGTTGCTTAGGTAGTCTTAGTAGTGTCCAGAGAACATACACACTCATCCTGCCCTCATACTACACATCAACAAGGGAATGCTTGCCAAAGCACTTTAAAGAGGAACCAGTTCAAATGTTTGCCATATAGTTAAAAAATACCATCAAGAACCATGAAGGAAAAAAAAAGCAAATGTGAAAAGTCAGCAGACACCAGTACTGGTGATTTGGATGTTACAATTTCCTGGTCAGGATTTTAAGCAGGAACTTTTAAAAGTGGGTAAATATAAACAGCTAAGAAAATTTTGTCTCAGAAAAAAAAATAAGAGACCCAAATGGAAATTTTAGAACTGAAAAATATAGGTGAAATAAACTGAATATGAAATCAATAAGAGAGTATAAATAATGGGAAATCATAATATGAAAGATAGAACAAGAGAAATAACTCATCTAACTGGGTGTGATAGCATACACCCATAATACCAGCACTTGAGAGACTGAGGCAGAAGGATTGCTGTGAGTTTCTAGGCTAGTCTAGGTTACATGGCAAGATCTTGCCTCAAAAAAAGTACCTGTCTGAACAACAAAAAATAACCTGGGGGAAGTGAACAGGACATAAAAATGACCTAAAATTCATGTTTTCAGAGAGTCCCAGAAAGGAGAGCTACCTAAAGAAATATAATGGTTGAAATTTACCCCAATCAGACAAAAGGTACAATCCTCCAGATTCTAGAGTCTTTAGTAATCACAATATAGGACCGAAGTAATCCATTCTCTGAGTCATCAAAATCAAACTTTTATAAACAAGGAGTTACTGGTAAATGTGAATGGAATTTCAATTTTGCAAGATCGGTCGCATACCAATGTGAATATCATATAGCTCGGCTGAACCCGACACTTAAATTGATTCAGAAAGTAAGTCTCATGTATAATTTATAGCAATTTAAAAGCAAGGTGGAAAATTAAAATCTTTAAAGCAGCTCTTGAGAATTGTGCTTCTACCTATAGGAGTGATGTACGTGCCAGGGATTTATCATCAGACTCTAGGGAAGTGCAGCATTTTTTAAACTCTGAAGGAGAGCTGTTACCCTAGAATTCTAAACCCAGTGAAAATAGTTTTTAAGAAATGTGGGTAAAATCATAGTTGGTTCAGGTATATTATAACTAACAGTTTTGTCAGTATCAGACCCTCAAAGAATTGGCTAAAGGAGTTCCTTCAAAACAGGAAGAAAATGGTAAAAGAGGAAATCTTGGAGCATCAAAAATAAAGAAGCAACATAAATTCTACAAAGAACATTTCATATGAGACTTGTTAGATACTAAGACTCAAAGGCAGTACAGAAATTCCAGACCAGTATACCATAAAAATGTAGATTCAGAATCCTCAACAAAATATTAGCCTCAAGTCCAGGAATAATGACTCAAGTACAATAACCAACTGGGTATGATTCCAGAAACAAAAGCGTTTGAGGACTGAAAAGTTAGAATTGATGATGGTCCAAACATTTTAAAAATTAAAGCAAAATCACATTTTGATGCAGAAATACAAATGCTAAATTAAACATTTTAGGATGAAAACTCAGCAAACTGAGAAGGGAACATTTTCAGCTTGATAAAGAATAGGAAAGCCACATAGTTGACATGTTGTAATTACAAAAATAAACAAATTTTCTTAAAAATCCAGGGATATGGCCGAGATGTCCATTCTCACTACTGTATAGCATAGTGTTAGATCTTGCCAGCATAATCGACAAACAAAGGAGGTAAGAGGCATGTAAACTTTACAGAAAGAAGCTAGCTCTGCAGGTAAAAAAGCATTGGCTGGAAAAGCCTCACTCTGTGAGTTTGAGGCCCCAAACCATGCAAGTAATCCTAGAATTCATTTGCCCAGGTGGGAGATAGAGACAGACATTGGCCAGCTAGCCTAACATACTCAGCATGCCAGAAACAGCAAAAGAAACCTTACCTCAAACACAGAATGGAGGAAAGTTCTGCCAGAATTGTCCTCTGAACTCCATGATGTTGTCCATGGTTAGCCTCCCCCCCCCACACACACACTCACACTATATATATCCATATACTCTCACACAATAATATTTTTTAAATGGGAAGAAATAAGAATGCCCCTGTTTGCAAGCACATGTCATTCTCTAGTGAAAATCTTGGGACATCTACCAAACATTCGAAATAAATGAGTCCATCAAGGTTGTAAAATACAAGGTTAGCCTACAAGAATAAATTATGTATATAAATGTATGTATGTGTAACAAATGCATAGAAACTGTACATTATACTATCAGTTATATGTAGTATTTAAGTGCTGAAAATAAAAAGTTCCTAAGAGTGTCTAAATACATGGCGAATAGGTATGTTCACAGATTGAAAGACTCAACATAGTAGAGATGTTAATTTCTCCCAATTCAACTCAAAACCTTAGCACAAAAAAAAGATTCAAGCAGCCAAAGAGGAGAACATTAAAAAAAAAAAAAAAANAAAAAAAAAAAAAAAACCTTAGAACAATTTTATCTTGGAAATTAAGGGGAAAGTTAAAAGAACTAAAGAATTTAAATAAAAAGTGGGATGCCCTGGAGACGTGGCAGATGCCTTTAATCTCAGCACTCAAGATGCAGAGGCAGGTGGGTCTCTGAGTTCAAGACCAGCTTGGTCTACAAAGTGAAACTGTCTCAAAGAAAAAGGGAAGAAGGAAGAAAAGATGGCAAACAAAAGAAGAGGAAAAACAGTGGAAATAATCACCTGGTTTTTAAGATGCCTTCAGTAATCAAATACTGTGGTATTGGCAAAGGAATAAACATGGTGATCACGGTGACAAAGCAGAGAATCTAGAAAAGCTTTTCAAGTATGAACTGCATATACTAGATCCAAATGCAGTACTGAAAAAATCAAATACTGAGGAAGACCTCTAGCCTTCAGCATCTTACCTGAACTCTAAACAGATAAACAGGTCATTTTTTTAAAAAMCAATTTAAATTCATTGTTTGGAAAAAAGCTGGAAAGGGGGGCAGCACTTTTTGGATAAAACTACAAAGTAAGCATTCTATTAAAGTAAACATTCTATAAAAATATTTAGAATGAACAAACAAAACTAATGATAATATAATAAATGTGAAAATAGCGGTCCAGGTGATTTTGCCACAGTCACAACAAAATAAAGGTTTGACCTTTGAAACAAGATTGATGGTATTTCTCATTTGGATGTGAAGGCTTCTTGAGCCTCTGGAAACTGTCTAAACTGACATACTTGCTCTAGAGATCTCTGAATTAGTCAACCTAAACAATAAATACAATAATTTTGGATTTTTAACTCTGAAAATGGGAGGGGACTCTCAGGACAGGGAATTCTTCTAAATGCTCCTTGTATGATAATATTTCCCCTAACAGGAAAAAGAGAAGCTGAAATTTACTGTGGGCTCCATACATCCATATGCACCCTGCATTTGCAACAGACAGCTTCTGGTAAATTGAGTACTTGAGCCTGGATTGGAAGCCCGTTAATCAATTATGTATCTAAAGATACCTGTAATAAAGGGCAAGGCAGGGGTTGAAACATCTTAACCAATACTCCTTTACTATACTTACTACTACTACTTACTTTCCCAGAGTTGTGCAATCATAGGAGCCATCCAAGGTGCTTGCTTAAAAAAAAAAAAAAAATGAGCCACGGAGCTTCTGAAAATCTGATTTTGTTTCGGTGTGGAGGAAGTCCAAATTATTTTATTTTATATTGTGTTTGTGTTACTAAAAATTGAATGCAGGGCTTCATGAGTGCTACACAAACACTCTACCTACTTTGTGTTAACAGAAAAGTAATTCTGGTCATTGGAAACATACCATTCTTAAAAAGAAATAGGCCGCCAGGCGGTGGTAGTACATGCCTTTAATCCTAGCACTTGGGAGGCAGAGGCAGGCAGATTTCTGAGTTCGAGGCCAGCCTGGTCTAGAGAGTGAGTTCCAGGACAGCCAGGGCTACACAGAGAAACCCTGTCTCGAAAAAAMMAAAARAAAGAAAGAAAGAGAGAAAGGAAGAAAGAAAGGAAGGAAGGAAGAGAGAGAGAGAGAGAGGCCTTGGGAGACAGCAATAGAATTAGGAATCTTTACTCTTTATAGGAGTTATTAAAAAGTTAAGCACTATGCCAATTTCTTTACTAGTAAAATACTGTAAGATTGGATTATGGAAATTATAAAATGGAATTAGAGAATTTCATCTGTAAAGAAACCCCTATTTTTGTTATTTTTCTTTTAGGTGACAACAGCTGTTCCATGCATTGCTCAGAATTTTCTTTTTTTACACTAGGGAGCAAATGCATCACTGATGGATACAGATAAACTATTCTAGATACAGATGAAAGAATCAGTTAGAAATATAAAATATCAACAAAAAAGGAAATAAAATACCTGTAAGCACAGAATTACTAACTTCCTCACATGAGAAAAAAACTTACAAAGGCTTAAATAATCTTAATCTAAAACCTAATTTTTAAAATCAAAGGATTATAACATTTTCAGGCTGAGTTAACTCTCAGCCTTAGGGGCTTCCCCACAGTCTATGGCAGACTCTCAAATCTAGACTGGCCAAGGTTCCCTAGAGCTCTGAGGACTGTAGAGAAGCACTCCCCAAGTGACTTCTCCAAGATCACACTAGTTTTTAGAAATAAATTTGACAGCAAATGTTTGCTTTTGATTCCTTGCCTTGTCTAGTTTTACATTATCTTTTTTCATAATCCTATTGAGAATAGATAGATTATAGAAATTCTTCTTAGAAGATAATGTGATTTGAAATATATTGAGCCAATTAAATGTTAGAAAAATGAACCATACCCTATTAGAATAATATGCTTTCAAAGTCATTATTTTCAGAACATGTTGTGTAAAGATCTTTGGTTTTCTCCAATTTATTATAAAATTTTATATTATTCAAAGAGATAAATGAGCATACCTGGATATCAATTCTAACATATATAACAATAGCATTTCTGCCTAAGTTTTGCATTTTGACTTTGATTCAGTTCTTTTATTTACCAAATATAGCTGTGTTCTTAAAATACTCTCAGGCTCAACCTTTCTTCATCTCTAATTTACATAATATACCTGGTGGTTTATTAATAATTGGAAATAAATTATAGAACATGTCACTGGCTAACACTATAACTTAGGAGATAGGCAGTATGTAATAGTTACTACTATTTATTTCCTTAACCAAATGGTTATTTAGAAGAACATTAGTTTCTGGGTGAATGCTATAGGGTTTTTCCTAGTTTAATTTGTCATAACCAGGGAAAATAATGTGGTTCCTGCTTTTAGTTATTTTAGGTTTAGGGCTCTTGAAATGGGCCAAGCATAACAAACCAAGTATGATCTCTGGGTCCAATGTGGCAGAAGGAAAAATTGAATTCCCATGGCTTGTCTTTGACCTCCATACATATGGTATAGCATGTGCATACACATACACACACATACATTCACAAATATACAAAAGAAGTATATCTTTACAAAAATAATTTTAGAGGCTAGATACAGCTCAGAGGACCCAAGTTCAGTTCCCAGCACTTACTGTTAGTATGCTCACAGTTGACTTAAACTCTAGCTCATATACACATACCTATATACACATAATTACAAATAAAAAATATTGAAAATTTTATAGTTGCTTTATGGCTTAGAACATAGTCTTAATAACTTTTTCATAAATATTTAAAAGAGTCATTAATCTTTTTATATTTTTATGCTAAAATATAGTATTTACCTATCCTAGTATAAATTAGAACAAAATATTGTCCTTATTCTATTTTTATATTAGTTGATACTCATATGTTAAAGTTTTCATATCTCCCTTGTTTCCATTTATTTCATGTTATAGTCCTAATACATCTGCTTTTGTGTTGTGGTTTGTTTAGTCTGTGACTGAATGTTCAGTACGTTTACAGATTACTATTTGACTTTTTTTGTGTTTAAAAAATAGCACATGCTAATTATTTAAGACCTGAAAAATAAAGAAACATACACAGAAGAAATTATACATCCTTACTCTTGCTACAGTGGAATTATTAAAATGTTTTGTGTGATTAAAGAACATAAGGGTTAGGTTTAGATTTGAATCAAAATGTGGGCCCTACTTTTATCCTTGGACATATTGGATATTCTCATGTGTTAACCGTGTATTATTGAGTATGTTCTATGTGCCAGGCATTTTGCTGAGACTGTACTTAACAATATTGGCAAGTTCATCTTGGCTTAATTTTTTCTATTTGTAAATTGATGATAATATCTCTTGGAGTTGTTAGAAGCATCAGAGATAATAATACTTAGTAGCATTTGCCTAGTGGACAAGAGCTCAGTAAATGATAGCAACCATTACTACTCTCCATTCAGTGCTGGGATCTTTAGTCCAGATGACCTTTGTGATCACCTTCAAAGTTCTTTGTCTTAAATTTTTGGTTTAGTATTAATGTTACAAACATCTACTTCCATTTTTATTCAAAAATATGTATTAATTGTACAAAGAAGAGTTTGGAGATGATGTAGTTCTGTATTAGAACACTTGCCTAGCATGCATGAAGGCCTGGGTTCTGTTCCTGGAACCACAAAAAGTTACTTGCATGCATTCTGTTTTCTACATGGTTTTCTATACTTACCTCTTTTCTTTAACAGTAAATAATGTTCTCCCCTTCTTATAAAATATAAGACTACTAAACGTTTTGGAGGGAAGCATCTCACACAGAGTACAGTGTAAGCAGCATTTTCTAAGAACATGGCCTCAAAACTGGCCAACTTGTGACCTGCTATTTTATTATTTGATTCTCCCCCCCAAACTACTTTACCCACTTCCTTATCACATCTTTAGTGAAAGATTTTGAAGCTAATTCTAGGTACGTCAACTCTAGTGTAAATATTTGCACCATATTTCTTAAAAAATAAAAAATACTTAACTGTCATACCATTATAATCTTGAAAATAAATCTGGGTCTGGGACTGGTGGTTCAAACCTGCAAGCCCAGCCACATAGGCGGCTGAGGCCACTGAGGCTTGCAGGTCTAAAGATTGCTGCTGCTGTAGAAGGGTTTCAAGTTRAGGCTTGAGTAGTGAGACTCTGTCTCCAAATGAAAAGTAAGAAGACTACAGGTACAGCCTAGTGGTAAAATATTTGTCTAGCTTGTGTGAGGTCCTGGATTCTGCCTCTAGCAGTTCAAATAAAAAGACTCCAATAGCACCAAATACTTAGTCATGTTGTTTTAATTGGACACTTGAAATATTTTTCGTCACCTTCAAAATGGTTGTTGTCATTGTGTATTATTTCCTTGAGTTTATTCTCTTCTTTCATATGGAATGTTTTGTTTGAGAATTTTTTGAAAGAGAAGAAAGACTATTGAGCTAAAAAAAAAAAAAAAAAAAGACCTGTGTTTGACTCCTGTTTCTGCCATTCAGTAATTTGACAAGCTTTTGTTTCATCAACTGTGAAATACCGTCAATTATATACTTAGGTTTGAATTATAATGTCATCATAAAGGACTGTCATGTGTTATTTGCCACATAGTACCTTCTTTAGTGATTTGTACTGTAATAAATACTTATTTTTATTATTGTGTGGTTTTTTAAATGTTTGAAAACTTATTAGAAACATTAAACAGAATGGTTGTTAAATACATTTTAGGAAGGATGGATAATTAATTTTTCTCCTGCTATTTTTTGAGTCCATATTAACTTATTCCAAGGTTGCAGATCTTAACTCTATAAAATAATTTTTCTTTTACATTGTTCATATATTTATAGCAATTATATAGTCATTTTTTCCACATTCTCCTTTAGTGGGATTATATTAGTGAACTATTCCTGGATATTAACTTGGTGTCTGTAGATGTTACTTCTTCTCATATTCTTGAGCTCTTTATTCTCCTGGTGATCTTCTAGAGTGTACCTTTGAACCGTTTATTTTTAAAAGATGCTTCCAAGATGGTGACATTTTATAAGATGTTGCAGATGTAAGAATACTTTTATACTGCCTTTGAGCTTGAACAACTAGGATGAGGTATGAAAGCCTTCGGTCTTAACTGTCTCCTTTAACTCTCTATAGGTCATTACTTCATCATCTTCTGCCATTTTATTTTGAGGAAAACTCTGAGGTCAATTTGATTTTAGTACCTTTGAAATAACCTATTTTTCTGCTTGTATGCTTATAGGATTATATCTTTATCCTTGAAATTTAAAAACATTTGCCAGGACATGTCTTGGTGTTGATGATCTCTGTTGAACCTTCTCAGTCTGCAGTCTCAGGTATTTTTTCAGAACTGCAAAGTTTTCTTATACTTTTGATTAATTAATCTGCTCTGTTTTTTCTTAGGAACATTTGTTATTCATAGATTATTTCTGTCTGTCTTCCATAGTTTTTAAATCTTTTCTTTTTTTCTTTCTTTTTTTCATTTACTCAAGTTTGTCCTTTGTGGCATGGATTTTGTTTTCTGCAGTGTGTGTTCTGATACTTGCTATTCACAATACAGACTTAATTTTGGCTGCTGTGTTTTCATTTCTTTATTCCCAACATAACTGTTTCATAAACAGAATTTCCCTTAGGGGTACACTTCAAAAAACATGAGGTGGATCTAGGCCTAAACTTTATTTTCTGAGGCCACAACAACAGGACCAAAGAAAAAGAATAAATAAAAAACTTAAGAAAGGTCCCTCATAAACTTAAAAGTGTAGATACAGCCAAAGGTCATACCTACCTAGTCTAGAAAATAGAACAGTCCGGAGTACTAGCAAGTTTTTGGTAACAAGATAGCTAATAAAGCAGGCAGAGCAGCACTGTAACTAGAAGATAAACTGATTTTTCTAATTACATTTATTGTTTTTTCTCTTTAAAAATACATAATAAATGCATATAATTTTGAAAAGACAGTACCAAGAAGAAAATGGCCCAGGTAACTGCTGATGAGATTCTATTTTGCTAGTTTCATGCTCCCATGTTTGGAGGGAGGGTACAGAATTGGGATCATACGTACAGTTTTATATCCTTTTAAATGTAATATATTACAGGCATATTTTGCATCATTTTTATTAGGCCCTGATTTTAACCATTGCTTAGTGTTCCTACATATGAATAGATGTATTGTGATTTATTTAACCAGTCCCCTGTTGGTCATTTAGATTGTTTTCTATTTTAAAGTATAATGAATATCACTGTACATAAGTCTTTATGCACATCTCTGATATTTCCTTAGGATAAATGAGGAGCTGATTCTTAATCCTGTCACATTGGTAAGGATTATATACATTCCTTATTAAGAATATAAAATGCTTGTTTCTTATTGTTTCAATGTGATTGCATAGAAGCTTCTTTGGATTCTGAACAATACAATGGTATCTTGACCAAAGTTGGAAAGAGGTTTCTACTACCTCATGCACAGCACCTTTATGACATAACTTCTGCTACATACACTCTCAACAGAAAAACTACTGCTGGGATCAGGGAGTTTGCAAGGCAGATATACTTGTGGAAATGTGAGGGTATTTTGGTTTTGGATTGTTTTTGTTTTTTTGTTTTTTTTTTTAAGTGTGGTCCTTGCTCCTTTCTGCAACTTGGCTCTCCACATTAATATAGTATGACTTCAGGCCCTTTTCTTCTTCCTTTCCTGTTACTTCAGACTGTTATTCTCTATGAGTACTTTTCTCCCAGTGTTCTTATGTGCATTTCATTTCTAGGTAAGAGAGTAAGTAGTTGGTATGGCCTACAAAGGTAAAGGCCAAATTTCATTTGTTACAGATCACTTCGTAGTCTTCATACACTTCTTCCAGATGATCTCCTGTTAGAAAGTCAAGGAATTTTTTTTAATTTACCTTATCTTTTTCCAGAGATATCAGATAACACCCTGGGAATATATGATGTAACATTCCATTGCAGCAAAATAATCTCTATAACAGTGTTGCTAAAAGTGAAACATTTTTAATTAATAAAATAGTTTTATTTTTAACATGTCAGCATTTTCTTTAAAATAGTTGAGAATACTGGAGAGGTATTGAAACCCTCAGTTTAGAATTACTGACTGACTCGCCTGACATTGCACCTTAAAGGTGATCTTCAGTGATCCCTGATATAGCATAGAAAGTTGTTTTGAAAACAACTTGTGCTGAAACTGAAGTGAGTATCTGATTTGTTCTGATCAGACCTATATTATGGGTTATTCCAATTTGTGACTTTTTACACATTTCAAAGTAACAAAGTAAAGCATGATTAGCATTTCTTAACCTTTTCCAGTATTTCATATCATATTTGCATATGTACAGTCTGCCAAGCTCTGTAGTTTATTTTATTTTATTTTTTGGCTAGCAAGCATTTTGGTAGGATGAGAGAGGATAAATACATTTGCCTTGCTTTAAAGCTATTTTTCTATACTTACTCTTCAGCCGCATTGTACGGAAAAATAGCACACATATGAATGATTTCTTCTATCCTGCTTGGCAGGAAATTGATTGTTGTGAGTGGTGAGAGAGGCATCTCTCCTGTTCCTCACGGCATAACATCTTTAGAAGTTATCTGCAGAAATGGAAACATTTCGCCATCATTTGAAGCAAGAAAGAAAATGTAACATTTACTATCCTGTGATGCCTTCAGTGTACACCTTTGTATTTGTCCTAAAATTCCAGGACTATATTTTTTTGTTTAGTAGATCTTCTCCCTCTACCTTTAGGAACTATAGAAAGGAGAGCATTGAGTCATACTGGCCATCTGTTTATCTTAGTCTCTAGTGATAACTAAGGACCAGTTTTCAAATGGGAGATGAACTTCTTAACTGCAAAAGTAACATTCATTTCTAATAATGTTTGAATCTTGTTTTGATGAATGATACCAAAGGTTCATTGAGACAGATATTTTCTTTTTTAGTAGAAAAGTGGGTTTGTAAAAGTGGTATATAGGATAATATTGCCTTTCATATTTTCCTTTAATAATGAAGTTTAAGATTAAATCTTTCCTAAATTCAGAAAGTGGATTATTCCCCCAACACAAAACAATAGGATACCATTGAGATCATGTTTCACTTCAATCGTTTCTTAAAATGTTTATTTTCAGTGTTAATTACCTAAATAGCTCAGAGAAGATTATCAAAATTTATAAGTGACATGAAGTTGAAAATAGTGAGGTGGTTTACAGGATTTTTTTATTCCAACCTATGAAACTGTAGCAGTAGGTTGTAGGTAGAAAAGATTAGTCGCCGGGCATTGGTGGCGCACGCCTTTAATCCCAGCACTTGGGAGGCAGATGCAGGCGGATTTCTGAGTTCGAGGCCAGCCTGGTCTACAGAGTGAGTTCCAGGACAGCCAGGGCTACACAGAGAAACCCTGTCTCGAAAAAACCAAAAAAAAAAAAAAAAAAAAAAAAAAAAAAAAAAAAAAAAAAAAAAAGAAGAAGAAGAAGAAAAGAATAGTCAAAATATAAGGCTTTTTTCTGTGGGAGTAAGTAATAACAGGTTCAAGATGAAAGGGTATACTATTGGTACATAATAAATTATACTGTAAGTAAAGAGGGGGTACTGCATGGTTCTTCAAGAAAAAAGTAGCTGCTGGGAAGCTTGATGACCTTACTTTCATCTCTGAGACCCACATAGTAGAAGAGAAGCCAACTCCTTCAGATTGCCTCTGATCTTCATACACACACTATAGCATATATAATCCCCCACTACCACCAAGACCAACTGAAGTAAACGATGGGACTAGAGAACTAGATCAATAGTTAAAGAGAGTTTTTCTTGCAGACCCACATTCAGTTCCCAGTGCCTATATTAGGTGGGTCACAACTGTCTATCAATCCAGGGGATGCAACACATCTAGCCTCCATCAGCACCTGCATACACCTTCACATCCCCACCCACAGACATGTAGGTACACGTAACAAAAAATAAAATAAATCTTAAAAAAAAGACAAGGACTGAGTGAACAGAAACTTAGCATGTGTCAACAATATGTTGAAGCATACCTAAAATATGGCAAATGTGAACAGCATTAATGAAAGATTATTATCTAGGACAAGGGAGATGATATGCCCTTATTTCTGCATTT
Source organism: Apodemus speciosus (assembly GCA_002335545.1). Lineage (NCBI taxonomy): Eukaryota > Metazoa > Chordata > Mammalia > Rodentia > Muridae > Apodemus > Apodemus speciosus. The sequence continues at coordinate 119,003 of BDUI01000370.1, read as the reverse complement.
TTAAAAGCCAGAGTTATAATGTTGCACATGTCTTAGTATACGACTCTTGGATATGCTCAGAAAATGTGATCTCAAGCCTCCTCTATCTTAAATATTTGAAGAAACTTGAGTTATCTGGAAAAAGATAAGACTTGGGCAATTTATAAGCATGGGTATAGATTTACTTCCCATGACTTTGCGAGTATTCTAAAGGCAAATTAATCTTCATTTATTAGTAATCTTAATTCAAATTCATGACTGAGGAAAAATTACTATACAATGACAAATTATGCCTAGCAGTATTTTTCCAAGGCAGTCTAGTAGTGTGCTACCTGATGAGCCTATGTTCTTCTCCTGATAGAATTTGAACATAGGTAAAAAACGGGGCATAAAGGATTTAAGTAAACTAAATGCAGTTGAAGCAAGACTTTGAGATCTCTTACTGATTATCAAAAGAACTTTATGTTGTATCATTTTATCCTTATGAAGCTATTTCATCTTACTAGTACTTTACATTGGTATGGTTAGTTAACAAAGCGCTTTCTTAAGAATGATCTAAATTGTGAGTGGAATAATAAACTTTTGATTAGACAGGACAAATAATCCCCATTTGAACAGAAAAAATGATAAGCACAGGATAAGTCCAATTTCCCCAAATCATAAGGCTTATGAGTGCCAGGTCTCTGTCTTTACAAATTCCCAGTTCAGTGCTGTTCCTGTTGTACCAGTTTGCTTTAAAGGTAAATTGAAAGTTGTGATGGTTGTTTTGCATGCATCGAAGCTTACAAGAAGCTGAGGGTTCTGAAATTCTATCCCATGGAAAATATGTGTGCCTCCAATTAGACCAAGAGTTCTAAAATCCAAGTAATAGAGAAAGGTAAATACAATGACTAGATGATGGCATTCACTAAGAGCAAATACAGGAAAGGTAGCAGGTTGGCTGGCCATAGATGATGATTACATCTAGACATAATAAAACATAACTGATGCTGATTGTTTATGGAATGCCATATGCTCAGTTTAGGTTTTCATGTAATTTATCTTTCATTTCCATAAACCTCTGAATAATACTTTCTAAATTGTCACTTTCCATGTATAGAAAATAAACTTTATGTGGTTTAAATAACTTGTCCAATGCTTCCCCATTAGTAGTATGAGAATAGGAATTTGAATCTACATACTTGACTCTAACTCAGGGTTCTTAAGAACTAGTTTAAGGCTTCCTTGGAGTCCCTGGATTAGATTAAAAACAATCAGTAGTCAGTTAAATAAAAGTTATATCTTTTGGAAGGTGTGTCTTGGAGATAGTTTAGATGCCCTTACTACAGAATTGTGGGTATTGTAGCTTCTGAAAGTGACTCGGGAAATTAAGATTTATTTACATGCAAGCCCCTCCATTTTCCTGCATTCTGGCATTAATTTTACCCTTTGTGTTATTGCCTAGACAACCTGTAACCTAGGAATGTAGGTGCCCTTTGTTTTAGTAGATCTTTTAGGATGAAAATCATGTTTCCATTTATCTCCAGGTCAGTACCAAGAGCATGAATAAATGAACAATGAAGAATGCATGAGTGGATGGTAAATAGAGATAGATAGCAAGAATTCCCACTCCGAGGATCTGCCTTGTGTGATACTGGGGGCTGCCTTTTATTGCTTTCCAGTTTATAATGCTCTAAAAATTGCTAACTTAGATCCTGATATATTTGTTGAAACAAAAACAAGTTAGAGGGCTTTTGTCCACTGAGAAAATAAAAGAAAACCCTTTCTATTCCTGGATTCCCTCATTATAAGTTTATTTTTTTCTTTTGAGACATGGGCTTGCTATCTTTATAGCTCAGGATGGCCTCACATTTACAGACCTCCTCCCTCAAGATTCCGGGTTCTGGAACTATCTATAGGCATGGGTCATCACTCCCTATTGGTTTTATTTTTCAATTACACAAATAATACATATTTATTATAAATATTGTAGATACATTACAAAATTCAAGTAATTAAAATAAAAGTTGAAGACATCTGAAATTCTGCCATTCAGAGATAGCCACTGTTAACATTTTGATGTGTATTCTTTCAGAGTGTTTTCCCATGCAAATATATACATGTTTTAATGTATATATTTGTTTAAAATGGGTTTGTTATAATCCATATTGTTTTGTAAACTGCTTTTTCACTTATTATATGTGACTGTCTTTCCATGTCAATAAATTTACATCTTTATCATCATGTTAATGACCACATAGTATTCCATTATATGGATGCATCAAACTATATTTAACTAGTTCTCTATTGTTAGGAATTTAGGTTTCCAATTTGGAGTTCTTTTTGGAAAAAAATTATGGTGAGCATCTTGTATATACATCTTTGTATACTTGTCTATTTTAACAGAAGTAGAATGGATGGGAAACTTTAAAATTTTATGTGTGATATTTGTTTGTTTTTAATACAGACTCTCAAATTGTCTTCCTGAAAGATTATGCTGATTTATACTTTCTCCACCAGTAAACCCAGATTGCTTTTCCCCATACCCACTGAGTGTCATTTTCAGTCTCTTTGTAAACTCTTACTGATTTGGAAGGCAGAAGTATCTTGAGTTAAATGCATTTCTATGACTGGCACTAAGGCTGAATTCTTTTTTTCTCTTATTGCTCATTTCTGTTGAGGTTCATCGTTTTTTCTTACAGGTTTGTAAAACAAAGATCTTTATGTATCAAGGATACCAACTCTGTCATGTTGCTTTAGTTTTTTGTAATCAGTTTGTCTTGTTATCATTTGTGTCTGACAGAATAACTTATAGATGCAAATGTCACTTTTTTCTTTTGATTCTGCTCTTAGCTTGTAGCTAATACTCACCCAGATTCTAATGCTTAACTTTTTTGACATTTGAATGTTTAGTCTATCTGGAACTTATTTTGATGTAGAGATTGAGATTAGCTTTCTCTACAATAATTAATCAGAAAACTGATTAATGGAATTGGAGTTTCAAATGTGTTTTGCTGTACTAAGTATTATAAATGATGTTTGGTAAGGCTTAACTAAGACCATTTGTAATGCATTTACCTATAAAGCATAAGAGCTCACCTGGAAAGGTAATCATTATTAGTTCTATAGAAGAATGCTCAGATATTTCAAATAACTAAATTACCTATGAACTCTTGAAACAAAACTTGTTGCAAAGTTGTACCTGTATTCTTAGACGGTGGTTCTACTTCACTGAAGCCCTTTAGGGGTAGAGATATTTAGATGATGGGGTGATAGTTTTGTTGGTTTATTTTCTTTTGGTCTGTCTTCCTATAATTCTGATTTAAAATCTGTTTGGGTAACTTTCTACTTGCTGTGCTTTTCACAGAATGGACAGCAAATTATGGATGAACCTATGGGAGAGGAGGAGATTAATCCACAAACTGTAAGTAAAATATTGTGTCACAGAGGACAGAGACAAATCAGATACTATAAAATTATTCTTAATTTTAAACTAAGCAAAGCAGTCATTTTATAAGGAATTCACATTAATTTTCCCAAAATATGCCAGGGACCTTTCTGAAAACTTTAAGATTTGTTTTAGAAGAATAACAAAGCTGGATCTGGTAACACGGCCCTGTAATCCCAGCACTCAGGAGACTGAGGCAATAGAAGCATGTGTTTGACACCAGCCTGGGTTAAAAATCAGCTCCAGGCTAGCCTGGGTTACATACACTTTGCTTCTGTGCATGTGTGTGGAGGTATGGGTGTGTAGATGAGTACATGTACGTGTACATACTCATTTGTATGTATGTACATATTAAAGTCATACTTTAAAGAAACGTTTAACACAGAAAGCAGATATTGACCATTTCCTCCCTTTTTAAATTGTTGTTTAATATTGAATATCCAGCACCTAGAACTTGGCACACATTAAGTACTCGTTAAATATATATAAATGAATTAGTAAGTTGTTCCCAGCTCTACGCTGAATAGCTATCCATTATTAGCAATTCAACTATAATTTTATTATTCTGTACATATGACAATAATTGTGCAACTTGATTTTTTTCACTGACATGTCTTGAAACATCTTTTCATAACATACGTAAATGTTTCTTTTTTTAATTTTGCATCTTTTTACAATGGTTACACGCTATTCTATTCTTTGTATATCTTATATTTGATATAGTTTCCACAAATTTTTCATAAATTTTATTTCATTAGACTACATAAAAGGCTGTATTGAGCTAGAAATTATGAACATTTAAATTTCAATAGCCATTACTAAATGCCTTCCAAAACTTTGTTTAAAGTTTGAACCTATGATAGTACCTATTTGACCATTTAATATCCCACACTGGAGTGTTATCAGAAAACATTTTTTTTGAGCCACTCTAAATATTTAATACTTTCTCATTTGAGTTTACATCTCATTTGATTATTAGATTAAGTATCCATATATTGTTGGCCTCCATGTTTTATGTTTAGCATGATCTTCTTTTGCATAACTAATTTCCTTTTTGGTTTGTACAGTTTCTGGACAATAACCTCATGTTTACTATCAGTCTCCTAAATATTTTTTTTACAATTTTTAAACATTGATTTTATGCTTTGCATTAAATATACACATACATTTTTATTTTTAAATTAGCACACCTGGCTTCTGGATTCCAGGGTAGAATACCTATCCCTCTTATTAAAACAAATGGTTATATTTTGACCTAGTAATCTTTTATTTTTCTTGTGTTGGCAGGGTTTTTTGTTTGTTTATATGTTTGTATTTTTCTGTTTTGTGTTTAAATCCCATCCACTYGGTATTTTAATTTGTGGTATGATGTTTGCACTTGACTTTACTTACCAAATAGATAAACCCGTTGCCCTAATTCCTATTTATTCAATAAATGAAATTCATTCTTTACTCATTTAAAATGCCACTTTTAGAGTATTTTAATTTACACACCATACAAGTTTTCAGGGGCAGTCAAAAGTCTGATGTCAGAGTTTCCACAAGACTGTGTATCCGTGGAAGCTCTAGGGTAGGATCCTTCCTTGCCTGTTCCAGCTTCTGGTGTTCCAGGAGTCTGAACCTTTGTCATGTAGACACACCATTCCACTATCATACCATCACATGGCGTTACTGCTGTCTACGTCTCCCTCAGATTCCTGCACCAGAATGCTGGCCATTGGTTTAGGGACTGTCTTCTTCAGTATAACCTTTTATTTTTATAAATTAGTCTTATGAACTTAATTTTCTAATAATCTTATATTCAGTTTGTTGGTGACTCCTGAAGACTATATTAGGATTTTTAAATAATCATGTGCCAAATGTATAGGCTAACATGTTAAAATTATTTTAGCAATACTGAGTTTTCACATCTAGACATATTCACTTTTTCCAATATACTTACGTATCTTTTCTCAAGTTTTATGACTTTTTACATACTGTTTTTACACACTTTTACTAAGGTAAGATAATTTATGTGTATTTTATAGTTCTTTTTATTGTTTTGGGTTTTTTCCCCTCCGAGGCTAGTCTGAAATTTCCTATGTGGCCTAGGATGGCCTCAAATTGGTAATTCTTTTGCGTCAGCTTTAGCCAAGTACTAAGATTACAAAACTACACTACCACACCTCATTTTAATTTTTGTTATTGCAAATGTCTTCTGTTTATGCTGTCTTATATCCAGTTACTGATAATGTATATGCATGTTTTTGTCTTCTACTTTAATAGAGAAATAGAGTGGTTTTGAGATAAGGTTAAATATAGCCCAGGCTGGCCTCCATCTCTCTGTATGGGTATTAATGCCCTTGAATTCCTGATCCTCCTGCCTTTGCCTCCATGTGATGGAGTTACAGGATGTGCATCATGCCTTCCTAGTTACATGTTTCTATTGGCTAAACAGTTTACAAAAATTAATTTTTCAGAAATCAAACAAGTTATAAATTATGGAAGAATGATTTTATTTTAGAATAGTTTTTGCTTCCTTTAATTATAGGCTAAATTCTGCAGTATGAGCTGTGGTGCCCTGTGAGGCTTTTCCACACTTCCTACACCTCCTCTATTCAGAGTCCACTCACTCTAATCTGTCGTTCTTAACAACCCACCCCTCCATTTAATTCTTTTCCTTCCTTTTAGATTTTGGGTTTTTTGTTTGTTTGTTTGTTTGTTTTTTGTTTTGTTTTGTTTTTTTTTAGACAGAGTTGCTCTGTGTAATCCTAGCTGTCCTATAACGCACTCTGTAGACTAGGCTGGCCTTGAACTCAGAGATCCGCCTACCTCTGCCTCCTGAGTGCTGGAATTAATGGCATGTGCCACCACTGTCTGGCCTCCATTTAATTTTCAACCATCTCCAAGGTTCAAGTTTAGATACCATTTTAGCTGAGCCATCTTTCCAGCATAACTAGCACTTTGCCTTCCATCATGAGCTAAGTACATGGTTTCCTTTGTCCTGACATAGTTGTCTATGCACCTCCTTATGCAAGCACAATACTAGATTCCTTCGTTCATTTATCTACATTCCCTACTAAAGTATAAACCCCATTGAAGAGTGACCAAATATGGCTTATTCATTGTTTTATAATATTCAATTTTTGTTAGTTCATGTATGTGTAGATTAAGTTTTAGCTGTGCAGAAACCACACATAAGACCTAGGACTAGACTATCTTTAGATTTTGTCTAGATTCCTACTCCTCTCAAACCATTTGAAGTATTCAACATCATCATCTACAATGTATATTGACATATAAACATAAAAATATCAGTAAATATTAACATTGAAACTTTTGTGTTGTGTAACAATTCTTTTAGAAGGAAAACCTCCAAAATTTGCACTTGTAGTATACAGTGAAAGTAGAGAATGCTGTGCAGCTTGTACTGTCACCTGCCACACCCCCAGCCCTCCCATCTAGGAACTGCATTATTGAGACAGACTGGAAAAATTTAGAACTATGGTATTACCAGCAGTGCAGATGAACATTCTAGTGAATAAGGAATTAGGTTCAGTTACTAAGTACAAACTTAGTATTTCTGTAATGTAATTAGATCCGAAAGACTACCCAGCTTATGAAGTAGCCCTGTGGGTAAAATGTTCACTCTGCCAGCATGAAGGCCAGAATTTGGACCACCGTGACTCACATCAAATCCAGGTACACAGTAACATGAGCCAGTAACCTTAACACTGGAGGACTGCAAAAACAGCTGGATTCTTGGTTAGGAGGCTGCTGGCACATCTTTCTAACTGAAACAGTAAGAAAGTCTGCCTCAGAAACAAAAGTGGGAAGCAATAAAGGGGCATGCATTGTCAATCCTTGGCCTTCACACACACATCCATGAACATGCACACTTACATGTATGCAGTCACTCACATGCATATACCTCATACATATATACAAAATAAATCTAAAAAGATAACCAAAATTTATATTAGCCTTATACTTGAAAAGTGTACTTACCTTTAAAATACAGTTAAAAGTTTACTTTTTGTCAGCTACTAATAATTTACATGGTGATGGTTAAAATGCTATATTAATCACCTATTAAAACTGTACACATTTATTATCTTATAGTTTCTACAGGCCAAAGTTCTGTACACAGCTTAACATAGCATTTGTGTTTCAGAGACTCATAGACTGCAGCAGTCGAGATGCTGGCCCCTGACAGTCTCATCTGAAATTTGATTAAACAAGGGTCTGCTTCTAAGTTCACATAGTAGCTGGTTCAAATTCCTAGTCCACTGAAACTGTGAGATAATATATGTATGAAGATTGTTAACTGGTATGTGTTTTTGTTGGTTGAATAGTCCCCTTACCATGGTCTGGAATCCGGAGTTATGATAAGACAGCTTTCATCAGGACAATACAGATGATGAAGAAAAATGAGAAGGAAGAAAGACATAGTATTCTAATGACAGCTCTTCACCCTAAACTGCCCCCGTACCTGTGGACTGCTCTCAGAGAAATGAAATAGGCACTTACTTTACTTGAGTCATTGCATTTTGGGGTCTTCTACTTACAGAAGTGTAGTCTGTAACCAACTCAAAGCATTGATTACCTGAGTTCTTCATATCTTGTTAGGCGCCAAGTACACTGCTACCTTGTTAAAGATACAAAAGAGTCTTAAGATAAACTTGTAGTTTTAAAGGCAAAAAAAAAGATGCCTTGGCCCACTTCTCCTGGGAGAAAGTGTCACCCAATACAGTTAAGAAAATAAGAAACAGAAACTTGTTTCTTTTAATCAGAAAACTTATAGAACTTGAATCACAAGACATATATTAAAAGGTAGATGGAAGCCTAATAATAGGAAGAGAGAGACTAGAGAGTAGAGGATCACCTAAGTGATTCAAGAGGAATACTCCAACATACAAGCCTTGTGTATAACCCTGGAAGCTCAAAAGAGGTCAAGAGGAGGCACTCCTTGTACTATGGGAAGTGGAGTTGTGACATAGGGCTAAAAATATGACAGTCTGCAAGAAACCATGTCAGCTGATGAGGTCCAAAATTCCCATGCTATTTAGTGGCTCTTTTTGATATAGAGATGCCTAGGCTAACTTTGAACTCCTAGGTTCATGCACTTTTCCTGCCTCAGCCTCCTGAGTAGCTGAAACTCTTGGTGAATAATACCCCMCCTTTATGGTGACCAAAAAAAAWCTAAAAAAAAAAAAAAAGACAAAGGAAAAAGAGGAAGGAAAAGTAGAAAGGAAACACCATTAGAAATGTATTTTTTCATATTTTAATCTCTGAAATCAGAATGCTATCTGTAACAATGGATGCCTTATTTTTCTTTCAGACTTGTATAATGTTCCTCTTGTTTTTATATTAGGTAAGATATGGTAGCACCATTTTTCCCCAAATAAGAATGAGTCTCTGGGTTAAAACATCCCACCAGAAAAACTGTTAGTAGGAGAAAGAACAAAAAGTCCTGGTCTTAAAATAGCCATTTTTATGAAATAACAAAATAACAGGAATAAAGATTGCTTCCCCCATCCCCGTTTTGGTTTGGTTTGGTTTGGCTTGGCTTGGCCAGCCTCACAAATAACTGGGATTATAGGTATATATCACTAGGCCCTATTTCTAAGAACTTTTAAAAGAAATTTTTAAAAAATCATATAAAGGATTAGATATAAAAATACTATTGCATCATAGAAGAGAAAGAAAAATGATTTAAAATGAGTAGTAAAATTAATCTTCAGCCAATATTTTCAGACATTACCTATTAGAGAAAGTTTCTAGAGAGTTGTTGATAAAGAAAAAGAGACATGGTACTTGGAGTACAAAGGACCAGGCACTACAGTGTGGCTGAAGAAAGGCCCCTCTCATCATAATGAATACAGGGATCTCCAGAAGCCTAGTTTATTCAGTAAGCTAAAGAATCCCAAATCCAGACTGAGACACACAGCTCCAGGAATGTTGCCCGTAGAAAGGATAGGGAAGCCGCCAACAGTATAAAAGCAGTGAGTTCTCCAATAGATCTAAGCATTGAAAATTCATTTGGGAAGCTGTTGCAGAGCAGAAAAGGCCTGAAATAGATAAAACGAAAGCAAGTTTTAAAACAAAGCCATCATAATATAAGCTTAAGAAAGAAAATGCAGCTAGGAAATTAACAGTTTCTATGTAGTCACAATAGTTTAATGTTACGATTGCTAAGTTATAAAAGAGGATAACTAATGCATTAGATGACATGTCAGGAAAGCCAAACATGACTCATGCCATTGATCCCTGCAGTAAAGCAGGAAGGCTGCTACAAGTTGAAGGCAAGCATGGGCTACATATTGAGTGTCAGGTCAGCCTGAGCTAGAGTGTAAGGCTGTCAACAATAGCAGAGGGAATGGGGAAAGAGCTGAAAAAGTTAAGCCTGGCAGCAGTTTTTGACCCTTTCACCTTTAAGAAAAAAATTAAAACATTCTCAAGTAGCTGTATCATATAATCAGGTTTAAAAATTGTGAATTTTAGAATATATAAAATGAGTGTTGAAGACTAGGTACAAGATATTGAGAAGTACACATCAATGTTGGGATGAAATGTTTTTCATGGGAAAATTGTGTAAACAGAAGACAGGAGAGGGAAGATGAGCTGTGTGATGGTCAAACCCATTCGCCACAGATGATGGTCGTAAAGAAGAGCCTAGGTTTTCCTAAATATGAGAAAAAGATCTCCACTCAGACCTTCCTGGTGTACAGAGTTAGGCCCAGTGTGCATCTTAAGCATCATACCATTCTACTTGTGATAAAAACCATTTTCTTCTGCCTGGGTTTTTCTTTTTTTCACTTCTCATTAATTCCTTTCTTCCATTTGGTGTTTTTCCTGCAGTATTCCTCCCACCCATGTCTTAGATTCTCTTCTATCATCTCTAAGTTTTAATGCTATTAATCTTCCAAAAGAGTTGTGGGTTTTTTGCCTTTTTTATTCACATAAAGTTCTTTAAGAGAAGTTGTCTAATTTAAATTTCTCAACACCAGATCAACTGATAGTATTTCCTTCCCCAGATATGTTGGCTTATCAATTTCACATTTATGCATAATTAATTTAGCTCACAATGAACTCCAGCCGGTATCTTTTGTCTTCTCTGCTAATGAGAGTGGGTTATTTTTATCTTTCATTCCTGTGGGACTTAGAAGAGAAATTACCGTAATAGCAGAAGATAGAACATCCCTTATAGTACCCCAAAGAAAGACAGCCTCCTAGACTTCAGACTTCTCGGGTACTCTCAGCTGGCCAGAGAATTCCATGGTCTTCATGATCTATGCTGAAGAATTAGCAGGTCTTCACTTCAAGATATCCATCAAAGAATAATGTAAAACAATCTTCTGTTTAGTGGGGAATTGATTCTCTTAACAGGTCTTGTAATACTATGCAAAGGTCCTTCTGAGGACTGAAAATTAAAGGAGAGAAGTAAATACCTAGCACAAAATCAGAGCCGAGTAAGTGTTCGTTTCCTGTATTGTTCTTTCTAGAGGCTGCTCCTATTTTCTCATATTGTTTGCCARAGATAAAATGTGTTCCTAAGGAACTAGCATTGTAGCCAGTGTTTTCTTAGCTATTCTGCAATTTTGCTTAAAGTAGGCCTGGCCCTAGTCAAAATTGTGAAATGAGTTCACTTCCCCTTTGGTCCTTCATTGGATCTGCCATTTATTCATTTATAAATAAGAAAATAAGACACAGAATTGTACTTTCTGCTAACCAGCTTCAAACTCCTGGGCTCAAGCCTTTCTCCTGATCAGCATTCTAAGTGAGTAGCTGGGACCAAAGGCACAAACCACTGTATTTTCCTGAGACACAGTTTCTCTGTGTAGCCTTGGCTGTACTGGAACTCACTTTGTAGACCAGGCTGGCCTTGAACTCATAGAGATACATCTGCCTCTGCCTCCTGAGTTCTAGTATTAAAGGCATATGCTACTTACTACCTGCTGGATCAGCTTTTATATTACAATTATTTATAAGATTGTTAAGAAGCAAAGAAAACTAGTGAAAACTAGCATATTCAAAGTGCTCCAAAAATCTAGAACTCTTTAAAGTATGGATATGATAGTACAATTAAAAAAATTACACACCTAGACCAATATGACAGATTGTAGTAAAAATGAAGGCCTATGAAAATACTGGATAAAATTAGCTTCTGACTATTTATATAGGGTGGATATGAAACATACATGAATTTTATGTTTAAATATATCCATCCCCAAAATACCTCATTTATTAGGCATGTGAAAATACTCTGAAACCTTTTTTTTTTTTTTTTGCCATGTTAAGGATTGGACCCAAGGAGCTTGCACATTTCAGGTTCCTTTATGAAGGACGTAGGCAGTAATACAGTCTTCTTTTCAGATCTCATCCAGAAGTCATATTGGGGTATTAGCAGTTAGCAGAAGTTTCTTGTGTCGTCCACTTTCACTGTTATTTTAGTTCCTGCTTGTTCGGTAATTAATGAGGCTTCAGTGTTATACATGATCCTCTTCAAGGAATTTCACATGTTTATTTAGGCTCCCTCAAGCTGCCTTAAAACTTGAATTTGAACATCCCAAATAACACTCATAACTACGAGTTCAGCTAAACATTAGCAGTCATGGTTAAAGCACAAGATAAACTGCAGAATCTTGAGCAGAGTAGACAATAGGCAGGGAGCTACTCAAAACAGGAACATACAATTGAGTGCTCACTGGCAAGGAAATACATGGTATGAGAGAATAACCCTTATTGACTAATTCCATTGGTTATTGTCTGTCATTCTAACTCATTGACTTGAGAAGTGTAGCTCAGCACTCAGAACTTGAGAGCAAATACTCAAAGAGTTGATCTAAATGAATGCCACTTAGGGAAAGTACTTCTGAGATAAATAGGATTATAGTTAGCATGGTATGGTAGCATTAAATAAGATGTGCATACAGTGAGCAAACTTTCCAAGCTTATAAGGGCTTCCTTTTGCTGATTTTTGGCATTCTTAACTTCTAAAGTCCCTTTTTTCACCCCTTAAAATGCTTCTTCACCAGAGCTTAAAACAAAACCAAACTCCTTTTCCTTTTATTCCAGCTTGCCACTGGTATGGCTTGCCTCTGGTAGAGTGATTTAAAGTGACCTTTCTGCTATAGTGTATTCATCACAAAATCCATTCGTTTAGGTTGACTGGAAGGAAAGGGAGTATTGAATGCTTGACTGAGTCAAACTGAAATGCTAGCATAGGAAAAACTATGGCCCCTTTATCTAAATGAATTTTAAGCTCTTTCCTACAAGCATTACGTGGACCTTAAGAGTATGCAGAAAAAGCTATCTGGTCAGAGAGAGGGGTGATAGGCTCTTACCTGGGACCCTGATGCTGCCTCCTCACTCTCTTCCAGCCCATGGCAAGGACAGGCTTACATAGTGTGCTTTCTTTTCATCTAGACAAGGCCTTCAAAGGAAATGCTCACAGTGCTCCAGAGGTCGCTACCGTTTAGTTCAAGTCAGCCGTTTTTTTGTAAAGCTTGTATTCTGTCTTTCATTTAATACCTTGGACCTTTAGCTCCTTATAGTAGCAGTTATTGATAGATATCCACCAAAACTCTTGTACTTTGAGGAAAATCTTTAGCTACCGAACCCTTCATTGTCTAAAAANTTGGAGGTTGAACAGCCCTTTCTCAGAGGTTGAATATCAGATATACTGCATATCAGATATTTACATTATGATTCATACTAGTAGCAAAATTAAAGTTATGAATTAGCAGTGAAAACAGTTTTATGCCTGGGGGTCACCACAACATGAGGAACTGTATTAAAGAGTTGCAGCATTAGGAAGGCCGAGACCTGCTGTACTGGTTGCTCACTTACACTCCGTCCTCCATTGAATTGCTTTATTATGCTGTCACTAAAATACATCACTTCAGTATTCAAACTGTATAGACTTGAGCAGCAGTTATTTAATGTTTCCTCTAAGCCTCAAGCCCTTTATCTGTAGTGCAGATAATAGTACCTAAACATGAGTTAAATGTCAAGAATTATCTGAGATAATTCCATATAAATAGTGGTGGGTGGGATATAGTACYGTCTTAAATATTATTATTATAGCTATATCGGCCAAGAGAACTGCTTCAACAAGTGGGAGAATTGAAATAAAGCAACCCCATATTTACTGAACAAAGAAAACTAGTAAACCAATCAAAATCAAAAGGAGGGAATTATATAATTTTTTTTCTTCAAAGTCAGTAAAATAGAAAGTAGGTGATAGGGGGTCAAATATACAACAGTAGAAAAGCAAAACGGGCCATATCCACAGACACAAAAGAGATTGGCAGTTGTTTCAAAACACTTACACAAGTAAGGGAATGTGAACATATAAAGCAAGGTCCTGAGTTGAAAATTGTCAAAGCTGGCCTGGAGAGGTAGCTCAGTTAGAAGAACTCTTGCCTAGAATACAGGGAGCCCTGGGTTCCATCATACCACATACACCCCATTGTGACAGTACAGACCTGCAATCCCAGGACTCTGGGGGTGAAGGAAAGAGGATCAGAAGTTCAAGGTTCTCATCTACAACATGGACTTGAGGCCATTTTGGCTATAGGAGGCCCTGTATTCAAAAAAAAAAAACCAAACCAAACAAACAAACAAACAAAAAAAAAACCCAACCAAACAAAAACCAGGAAAAATGTTGGAGTTCTGTGATRGACAGAGTTTACTATACTAGTCTTTGTATTTCTGGGTATGCTCAGAAATAATACTAAGTATAACACTATATTAATTTATTCTGAAATGCATAGTTTTAAAGGAGAATCTAAATTACATTATTCATAAATGAATGGAAAAATCAAGTGCACTAACAGTCTTGGAAATAAGTTAAATCATTAGTAAAATGGGCAAAAATCACAATGCAGGCCCTAAAAGATTTCTTGTTAGCATCTGATTTTCTTTGTAAAATTATAGCCATGAAAACAAAAATTGGCGCAGAAAAGAAAATAGCATGATAAATCCAAAAATGTTAACAAAACATCTATATATTAAGTTCAGAATTACATTAAGACAATTTTCTCCAAAATACAAGTACAGATCAGTATTATGGGCAAAAATCACAATGCAGGCCCTAAAAGAT
>BDUI01000370.1:96883-101780 GCA_002335545.1 Apodemus speciosus | reverse complement strand
AAAAAAAACTTCAAAAAAAAAAACTTCATCAAAAAGTTTGAAAACTAAATGTGTTTGTCTACATACTTTAGTGACTATATCTCCAAAGTCAAGATCAAAGTAACATTTGATATAACTTACTTTAATCTCCATTGAAGGAGAAATTTAATTTTGTTATATGATTGGAACCCAGTAAAGAATTTTGGGTAGGACTGTAACCTCTTTTAACTTCTGTTTGGTTTGTATTTCTGGGTYGTTTGTTGTTTGTTTGTATGTATCTAGGATATTGTATGAAGCTGTGGATAAATAAACAGTTTTTATGTGTGTGTTCTGTATTCCTTTTTCGAGATACGGTGTATCTCATTGTATAGCCCAGATGGCCTTGAAGTCTAGGTACTCCAGCCTCCTCCCAACCCCATGTGTGGGAATTCGAAGCCTGTACCACCACAAGTGGCTATGATTTGTGCTTAAGATTTATTCTGCCTGCTGTAAAGACAAAGGACTGAATAGGAAAAAAATGGAAGCAGGAAAACAGTATTCTTGATAATACACTACTACTTTGAAAAATGAGTTCTACTTAAGTGTGAATATGTATGAAAGGTAGGGACAGCACAATGATACAAAAAAATCAAATGCCCCACAGTAGATTTATATTGTAGAATTTTTTAGCGTTCGTTTGTAATGCATTTAAGTTTTCTAATAATAAAAATGAAGACAGCAAAGTGTACCTATGGGTCTGTTACCTTTTTTTTTTTTTTTTTTTTTTTTTTTTTTTTTTTTTTTTTTGGTAAAGGGAGTTTAATTAAAACACAGCCTCGTCTATTCATTTTCCATTGTGTTGGCAGGATAGAAACCATCTGTCCTACAAAGCTGAAAATGTTTGCTATCTGGCCTTTTACTGAAAACATGGCCTTTTACTGGGTACAAGCAGTATGGTCCAAATGTGTAGTGTGTATGTGCAGAACAGAAAAAGAGAATCTCCCCAATCCAATGTGTTTATTTTTCTCATGGTTCTAGGGATTGAACCAAAGACCTTGCACATGCTATGAAAATGCTGTGTCACTCAGCTTCACCCCCCAGCACATGGAGGTGGGTGTGGACAAAGTAGAATAAGAAGATCTAGGTCAGTCTCAGCTACATAGAGAGTTGAAGGCCAGCCTGAGAGATTCATGAGATTTTGTTTCAAATGAAAAAGAGTGGTTCTTTGTTTGCCTGTTTAAGAAAAGTATCTCTTGAATAAAGTAGAGGACTGTTCTGTGCCAGGAACTCTTTCCATAACTGGTCAGGGTTACATATGTTGTTTGCTTTAGTGTAGTCTGGTGAGGCACCTCATGTTCAGACTACAATGTGCATTAGGTGGACTTTCTAAGTTTGCTGCCCTGTTGGAGCTTCTTAAGAAGACCTAAATGATTCGTTTTGAGTTCTGGGATAATTCTGCTCTGATGAAAAGCTTCTAAGTGCTTTCTCTACAGAAAAACAGAGTCATCCATTTTTAACTGAGATGAGTGTGCAGTCATCTGGGTATAATTCAAAGAGGTAGTGGAGACATTTATTTTAGTTGATTTCTAATGTATTTGGTGGTGTAACGTTTTTAAAAAATTATTCTCCATTTACGTGAAGTCCTTGCCATGAAAATTTGATGTAGCAAGAAGTGCTCTGGCATTTTACTTATCACATAATGGACACTATAATGTATGTTCAATCAATAAATGCTCAGCTGAGCCCCAACTATAGATAGCTCTGTCACCAGGAGATGTGCCTACCTCTGCCACAGTTTCTTCATCTAGAAAGTTAGTTTATTCTTCTTGTTCTTCCTCCTCCCTGTCCCTTCCACTTACCTGTATCGAGGATTTCACACATGCTACACAAAATGAGCACTGAGCTAGACCCTAAAGCCCACATGCTGGATGTTTTCAGAGTCTTTGCGGGTTTGAAATTTCAATTGCTTTTATTAAATTTTATAAGCTATATAGATTAATACTTGAGGTTTTTCTTAAATCCACATAGATTAGATTTACATTAGCTCACAGCTCTTATATCTGCTGATCCTTTGGTTATTTTAAGTGCCACTTGCAGTAAAACACCAGTAAAGTGAGCAAGAGCTTATATGAGAGCCACGCTCCGCCTTCCTTTGCAGCCTAGTTTATGAAGACTTCAGTTTTGCTCTCTAATAAACCCAGAGGGTGGACTTTTGGAGATTTTTATCAACTGGGAATTGAATTTTAGTAACTAGAGCCATGAAGTCTATAACTTAACTTGTTTACTAGTAGATGAATGATTACCATCCATGTAAATTTATTTAAGTTCAGTTTACATTCATTTAAGATGGAAAGAATTTATTCTTCACTCTAAGGTTTGAGGTTTTCTTTTTTGCATGTAGCCTTTCTTTTCTAAGCATAGTTATGAAACCCTTCCTTGCTGACGGGGAACACCCATGGCATGCCTATATATAGCTTTGAAGTCATCGGGAGGCCATGTCTTGTATATGGGTATAAATATTACAAAGGGTAAATTCCCACATTTGCATCAGCAGCTTTTATTTTAATAGCAGTGACTAGTTTCACTTGCTTTTTAGACTCAAAGTTAAGAAATGCTGCCGTTTCTCAGGATTCTAAAATGGCGTTCATTTTACTGGTTGTAAAAGTTGTTAGGACTGCTGGGAATCAGGAGGAAAAAAAAAACAACTTCAACAGGATTTGGTTATCAGCAGATCTGGGGCAGTTTCCTGTTCTAGCCTCCCTACCTATCAGCTACACGAAAAGCCTCTGTAGGCAGGTTCCTCCTTTCTTTTACCACAGGAAAACTGTCCAGCCTCTTTTCTAGCATTTTCAGGACCCGCCTGACAGGAAATTTTCTAATTGCCAGAACAGCTGGTAGGAGAAAACTTTGCAGGGGCTTAAGTTTTACCAGCAGGAATTCTTTATCATCAGCATGATTTCGTAGCCATGTTTAAATTTTTGTCTTTCCGTGGTCGTCCTATACAGGTAAGCTTCGTTCAGTTTCTTCTTTAAAAAGTAAGATGCTTTATTCGGAATGAACTGTAATTAGGCTACTCATTMCATTTCCTAGATTCTTTTAAGGAACTTTTAAAAGTTCAGAATAAGTTTTGGATGAACTTTTAAAGAAATAAATTTCTATTAACTAAAAGTAAGCTAGTTGGTTGTATTAGACGTTTCAACTCTTCATTTTTTTTAGTTTATTTTATAATGAATTATTTGTGCTAGAGAAATTTTACCCTGATAATGATAATTTATAATTTATTTAATAAAACAAATTACCTCTCAGAATTAAACTAGTTATGAACAGAATTGCAACCTTAACTAATATTAGATTATTATTCTGTAAGTAGTATTTTTGGCATGTAAGAGAGTATTGTTTTAAGTCGTCAAACACTTAGTCAGGTTTTTGTTGAAACTGGTTCCTGTAAAAGCTTGAGCGCTTCAAGCAGCTCTATATTTAAATAACTTGGTGGTTCAGATTCCCAAGTTGAGGGCAGGGGGTGGACGGGGGCAGTGTTAAAGATGTTGGTCTGGAGAACTAGCAATGCTCATTTAAACGTAGGAAAATTGGCTCATGATATTCTCTTAAAGTATTTTGTTAAGAAAAAATAGTGAACTCATTTCATTAGCACATGCAGAAAATTAAATCTAATCAAATGTTTTCTAGAATAAATTAAAAGATTGTTTCTTACCATGGCTTGGATAACCAGCCTCATTGTCTAGATCACATTAAAAACAAAAGTTAAAGAATCCCTTTCAAATAAATATAGCACTATAGGAATCTCTGTAGGAAGTGATTGTTTCATGACTTTAGTCTACAATTCCTTTAAGGGATGAGCTGTGTATATTTCTTTTGTAAGGTCTTTTTTATGTTGCACCCAGAAATAGATCCATAGTTAAATACTTTATATGTTCTTGTACCAAGGAGCATTTAAATACTTTTCTTTGAACTTTAAAAATGTTTTCTGGCATTCAGAACAATTTGGAAAATACAAATGCCTCAAGAATACATTTCCTGACTCAAGGGAGGGGAGGAAAAAGGAAATTATGTATACAAGGTAGGGCATAATGCCAAACATTGAATCATTCTTTAAAATCAGTTAATATTACCCAGTTTGTGTTCTTAGTGCTATTAGGTTTTTAATTACTCAAGAAGATGGCATTAACTTTAAGTACTCTTTTTTTCATTCTTTTTACATTTCAGGGTCAAGGTTACATTTTCCCCTCCTGGCTTAAAGATGATTTTTTTTGAAACATAGTTTCCTTCTGTAGCCCTGGCAGTCCTAAAACTTGCTTTGCAGATAAGCCTGCCTCTGCATCCCAGTGCTGAGGTGAAAAGTTTAACCAACACATCTAGCTTGAAAAGGAAATAACGCCGGGCAGTGGTGGCACATGCCCTTAATCCCGGCACTTGGGAGGCAAGAGGCAGGTGGATTTCTGAGTTCAAGGCCAGCCTGGTCTACAGAGTGAGTTCCAGGATAGCCAGGGCTACACAGAGAAACCCTGTCTCGAAAAAACCACAAAAAATTAAAAAAAAAATTAAAAAGAAAAGGAAATAACATTAGCCTTTTTCTCACTTGAAGGATGAGCTTTAAGGACTGAAAATGAGCCCCGTGGCCTTTAATAGTAGTACAAGGTGTTCAGGACCCTTAAGCTATGGGTGACAAATATCAGGGAAGTTTAAAAGAATGGTATAGAATTGTGATTTAGATTCATTTCTAGCCCATTTGGCTATCATAAAACCTTTTCTTACAAATAAAGAGAATTTGGTAAAAAAAAAAAAATAGCATTAGAATTTAGGTACACAACATAAGGATTTTTTTGTGGTGACTAAAAGTACTTATGTATCACTTAAAACATCACACGCACGAGGGTAGGCTACCACATAAGATCAGGTTTCATGGTGCACACCCATAATG
>BDUI01000370.1:74383-91883 GCA_002335545.1 Apodemus speciosus | reverse complement strand
GACAATATTGGGGAAAATGTTATTGTTTCTAGAATTCTAAGACAGTCCAAAATGAGTAAGCTGCCAAGTACTAGGTAGTCTAGCAACTGTGCACTGCCTCTGCCTCAGCAAGGACAATGGGAAAGGATAGATTCCTTTAGAGCCTGTTCGCCTAGACTCCTGCCCGGAGCTTCTTTTTCCTTTTGCTGAACATTTCCAAAAACTACATTAGGGTATCTTGATGTAGTGGGGTTTTTTTTGTTCTCTTATTGTTGTTGTTTTGGGTTTTTTGTTTTTTGCTTTTTTTGTTTATTGGTCAGTCAATTTTTATGGTACTAGGATTGAACTTGGGCCTCCCGCGTGTTAAGCAAGTCTTCTGTCACTAAGCTTATTGCCGGCCTTGTAAGGATATATGAGAAAATGCTAATGGAAATGTTTGAATAAAATACTATGATCCTAAAAATAATGAGACCAAGTGTACTGGCACATGCCTCTAATCTTAGTGCTCTGAGGGACGAGGGGCAGTAGGGTCATGAGTTGGAGGCGAGCCTGGATTACATAGTGCGACCCTAGCTCCAAAAACAAAACTATGTGTATAACACTTTCCGATTCTTCTGCCAGTACTTACACATGTAGAAAAAGCCGCATTTATAATCAATAGAGTGGAAATGACAATATTTATTTAAGACTTGTACTTCTGGTTTTGTTGATTTTTTTTTTGTTGTGGCTTTTGTCTATAACACACAGTATTGTCTCAATTCATTTGTTTTTCTCTACACAAACAGGTAATTGAAATTCAGTGTATATGCTGTACATTTTCTAGTATTCACATTGGGCTTTAAAGATCCTTTTTAAAAACTGAATGTGGTATTACATGCCTGTAATACCAGCACTGGAAAAAACTAAGACCAAGGGATTACCTATGAATTGGAGGCCAGCCTGATCTACATAATAAAGACACTACCTCAAAATATACTTCCTCCCTAGGCTCAAAGCATTTTCAGTTTTATTGTGTAAAACAGTCATCTCCACCTGTTTAATTCTTATATCCAAATGTTAAATCTTCTTCTGACCATAGTTAATAGCCCTTTTTCTCATTTGAGGACAGGAAGTAACTTAGGTATTTTAAGCCTTAAACTTCACTCTACTTTTCCACTCCTCTTCAGTATGCTTCCTTAGACAGCTGTGTGAAGGGTAGAACCCTGTTTACCCTAGAACAGTTTTCAGTCCCTCTCCCCAACAAACACGTCTTTAATGTATGGCATTTGGTCCACCTGATATAGTCATACGCCAGACACAGTACAGTTTTCTAATCGGGTATTCTCAAATGTTCTCATACACTTTTGTTCAAAATTATCCTAATTATCTCCAATAGAAAGAATGAAGATTTGTAAATAATTAGTGCTAATATCATATAGAAGCTGATATGGCCTAATATTCTGTAACATTTAACTTGAAAGTATAGTTACTTGTATATTTTCATTTACTTGATAAACTAACAAAGAGTAGTTTTGTGAATTAATTCAAGAGATTCTTATATGCGATATCAAGTTAAGATTTTTTTGGTTCCTAATAAGAGTCATTCTGGCTAACAAGGTGTTGTCTCTTTATATTTACCTTAACAGGAAGAAGGCAGTATCAAAGAAATTGCAATCACACATCATGTGAAGGAAGGACATGAAAAGGCCGATCCTTCCCAGTTTGAGCTTTTAAAAGTATTAGGGCAGGGATCATTTGGAAAGGTAAGTCATAGTTGTTTGCTATAAACAAAGTTTATAGAAATTCCATAAAAGTAGAAAGTAGAGTGCTAATCACACTACTATCTAGGGATAGAGGGAGGCTAGCTAATGAGTATCAACATTAGATACATAGAAGAAATAGGATCTTGTGTTCTATAGCACAGTAGCATGACTAGAGCTAATAACAATTCATTATATGTTTTATTAGAAGAGAAGTTTGAAGGTTCTCAGCACAAAAAGTTAATATTTGGGGAGCGTAAGATGGCTACTATGTAGCCAGGCAGGTCTTGCACATACAGTCTTCCTGCTTCGGTCTCCCATGTTCTAAGGATCATAGACATGTACCATGATAACTGGCTCTACATGTTTAAAGATACAAAAATACTAATTACTCAGATGTGGCCGTTATACATTGTATAGATTTATCAAATTGCCACATTATGCCCCCAAAATAGTTATGTATCCATTAAAATGTACAAGATGGGTCTGGAGAGATGATTCCGTCATTAAGAATGTTTGCTGTTCTCACAGATAGTATAGTCTGAACCCCTCATCAAGGAAACTTCTCTTTGTAAAAGACGGAGAGTAATAGAGAAAATCACGACCAATAAAAATGTAGAATGCTATAGAGATGTAATCTGATGAATACATTTACAAACACTCCCCAACCTAAGGCCCGGGGAATATTTTGGAAGAGTGTGGTTAAAGATTGTAAGAGCCAGAGATCAGAGTGTTTTCTGAGACTATGTCTTGACCAGGTTTTTGTTCCCAGCACAACTCACAGCTACCTGTAACTCCAACTAGCTTCAAATGCTCAGTCACCCTCTTCTTTCTTCTTTGGAAATGTTCACAGCTGTAGACATAGATAAATATAAGTAAAAAATGAAAATATTTTCTAAGTAACAAAATATACATATGTATCCTAAAGAAAGAGAGAGCTCTTAAGATTTCAATTTAAAAGTTACAAGGAGGCCTGGCCTAGCAACGCATGCCTTTAATCCCAGCGCTCAGGCAGACAGGAGGGTCTGGGAGTTCTTCAGGAGCAGCCTGGTCTACACAGCAACTGCCAGGATAGCCGGGACTACATAGAGAGACTATGTCAAAAAAACAAAACAAAAAAGTTACAAGGAAAGCAGGACCTGATGTCATGAGCCTATAAACCCAGCCTTAAGAGGTAGAGGTGGAAGAATGATAGAGAATTTGAGGCCAACCTAAGCTGCATGACACCCTATCTCAAAAAAATGTTAAAAGGAACTGAGTCCAAATTAAAAGATGTTCAGATTTAAAAGGAGTTAATGTCTTGGGTTGGTAATCCCAGCAAGTAGGAGGATGAAACTGGATGATTGGCATGTGTTTGAAGCCAGCCTAGGCTATATAGTGAATCCAAGGCCAACTTAGACTAGAGTGAGAACCTTTCTCAAAAAAGAGAAGAGTTTTTAGAATTCATGGATGTTTTATCACGTTGGAAAACAAATATTTTATGAAATGCTACCAGTCTTTTTACCAGCAACATTTTCTTTTATATTTTTTACTAAGTAGAAAAAAGATGAGTAGAATTATTCAGAACTACAGTAGAAACCTCAGTAAATTGGCAATGTTCATACTCATTCTATCTTTTAAGACTGTCCTTTCTTGTCACCCTACTGGGGTAGGTGTGTGGACAGTTTGGTTGGTTTTGTTTTGTGTCTGTGGTAGGGCTTAGGGCTTCTGGGCTATTGTTAAACTGCATTCCCAGCTTTCGTTTTCTAAATGATTAGAAATCACAAGCTATCCCCTTCATATAGTCTCCTCTTTTTGTTTTTGTTGTTGCAATTATTGTTTTGAGACAGGGTCTCCCTCTAGCCTGCACTAGCCTTGAACTCCCAACGGCGCTCCTGCCTCCACTTCCCACTTGATTTTTCTAGACAGTATCAGCAGGAAAAAAAAAGATATTCTGAGATTGCACACAACTTTGACAGTACAGTCCTTCCTTAACACCTCTCTCTTAATAAAATGTTGGAAGATGTCATGGTCTATAAGCATCAAAATGGCATTAGCAGATCTCTCTTGTGTATTTTATTGAAGCTGTTTAGTAGCACTTTGCTAACAGATACTTTTTTAGGGTTGTTTAACCACTTTTAAACATAGAGCATACTTTTAATCTAAATATAGACTCAATAGACAGCACAATATAATGTTATAAGTTTAAACCCTGTTCTAGCATGTCACTAGATATGGAAGTTCATTGATGTTGGATTCTAAACTGCCATCTCTTTGTACTCCCCGCTAATTGGTTTTCTTCGTGCTCCTGTATTAATTGTAACTCACGTGCTGCTGACATCACAGATTTTTATTCCCAACCTAAGTTTTTTCTCCAAGCTCTGAACTCCTTCCATAGCTACTCCTCACCCCCATTTATGTCTCAAAGGCATTTTATTTTATGTTTGGTGTGTCTAAGGCCAAACTCATAATCTTTCCTACCCCCAAACCTATCCTAGTTCAGTTTTTCTCTGTCACTATGAATGGCATCCAGTTAAACATGCCAGAAACCAAAGAGGCCTTAACAGCTTTCCACGTCTGCTCCTTCCTCCCTTCCCTTCTGCACCCCCAATCCCCGCCATGTCATACACCACCCCAGCCAATATGATCTGTCACCAGATCCTGTTGATTTAGTAAATAATTTTGGATTCATACAATCCTATCCTCCATTGCCACCTCTCTAGAATACGCTGTCTCTACCTTTCCCTGGTCTAGTCAAAGAGTATTGTAAGAGTATCTTCCAAAACAATTTTTAACCTCAAGTATGTACATGAGAACTACATAAACTAATATTTTACCCCCTTTAACTCCTTTGATTTTATGATAAAGACAATTTATTAAAATTGCAGAGGAGCTCCTTAGTCTGACCCCTAGCCTCCTCTAAAACACCGGTTTTTATACTTTACAGCTGTGTTCTGAGACCCCTCGCCCCTGCTGGCCTTTAGTTTGGGCCTAAGCTTTCTTTACCTGGTTGGCTGTTGATCCTATGATCTTAGAGAAGACTTCCCTGCCCCCTACCTGTCATTCTTGTCATAGCCTCTAAGAACATTCTCTACCTCTACTTTTCGACACTGCAGTTGCACTTCCTAATTTGTGAAAGTGCTTATGGGTATCTCTCCCACTAGCCTAGAGCTTTCATGAGTAGTACGACGCCTAACATCTAATTCTGAAAAACATTAATGAGTCATAGTGCTGACCTCACAGGATTATGATGAGAATTAAATGATAAAAGGCCAAACACATAATATCTGGCATTAACTATATTGCCATACTGTTCAACAAACCCAAATAGATGAGTTTATTTTTATACATTAGGTTTCAGGGAACACAATATTGAAGTTCCAAGGAATTTGAATGCTTCTCCCTTTATTTCTGTAAAAGTACTTTAAATGCCTCTCTATAAATAGCAAACATTAAAATAGGGTGTCTTCTTTCTTACTCATCCTTAAAGGCCAGTGTAAACCAAGGAAACAGGATGACCTGTCAGAGCCTATAATAGCTGCGTGGGCAAGTGAGGACTCCTGCTGCTCTCACTGAGCTTGGAGGCTCACTGGCTTAAGGAAACAGTTAAAGAATTCCTTGAGCAGAAACCCAGAACTGGGTATCTGACCTGGATCTTGTTCCACTGTGACGCCAGGCAAATGGTTTGACTTCTCTAAGCCCTGATTTGGGCAACTATAAACTGGCATTGTTTAGTAGGCCTACTTCCCCAGATTGTCATGATGCTGCACTGCAGATGCTTTTGAAGGCACTGTGGAAGTTCAGAAGTGCTAAAAGTAGTTAAGAAGGTACTTTCAAAGAACTGCAACAAGTTTAGAAGCCATCCAAGTTTTCATTTTAAGATGGAATAATCTCCTAATTAAGTTAACCCAATTAGAATATATTTTTATTCATAGTTATTACTAATATCTGATTGCCTTTAACATTTGAACAGCAGTCTACCTTAGAACCATCCTTATTAAAAAATGCTTTTCTCCTAGATCAGCTCCTCATAATTGACTAAAAGAGCTGTTAGGTGAAGCTTAGTGCTGACAGAGGGAACACAGTGCAAGGAGAGCACGCTCTGCCTTTGGGGGTCCGATGTCAGATGTGGTGCTTTTCCTTTGATTTCATTGCTCATTGCCTTTGTACTGATTTGCAAAATAACAAAATTTTACCTTGCCTGAGAATCAATTAGATAAATTATATTGAGATTTTTGTGTTAATCACATAGAGTGTAAGTCAGATCATTGAAAGCTGACCCTAAACTTAAATCTTGTTTTTAATTACTTCTCTTCTTCCCACCCGTAGCAGCTCAAGAACACTGCTTTCAGTCAGGCATGGTGGCGGCTCACATCTAGAATTCCCAGAAGTTGGGAAACTGAGGCTGGCCCATTATTCCGAGTTCCTCCTCACAAGCCAATGTTATACAGAATAAGACCCAATCTCAAAAAGCAAAACAAAACAAAACAAAACAAAAAGGAACATTGCTTGATTTGAAAGAATAGGTAGAGGAAATAGATTAAAATTCAGGTTCAGAAGCTGGAGAGATGACTCAGTAATAGGACTTGCTGCACAGGCATTGAAGCCCACAATTCAAATCCAAAGCACCAATGTAAAAAACCCAGTGTGGCCCTGTGCATCTGTGACCACAGCACTATGAAGGGCAGAAACAGGAAAGTCACTAGGGCTTGCTGGCTTCTGTCTCAAAGGAATTAGGTGGATAGAACAGAACACCCAGCATTTTCTCTATCATATACTACATGTACACACAGACACACAGACACACAGACACACACACACACACACACACACACACACACACAAACTAAATTTCAGGTCTATTTTGCAGGTCTCTTTAATGCTTAGTGGAAAAGGTCAAGAATGTAGTAAAAATAAGTATGATGTGTTGACAGTGTTTGTGTCAACCATCTTACAGAATAACTATGAGCCATTTAAAGCATATTTTGTTTATTTTGCCTAAACCCTACACTCTTTTCAAAGTATCTTCAAATATACAGAAATTAAAGATGCTAAATAATGATCCTAAGCCTCGTTCTTCATATTTTGATGTATATGATGATTTGCTGGTTAAAAGGTTAAAAAAAAGGTAGTGTTTTATTAAATATTTGACTAGTATTCTTCATCGGCAATGTTTTAAATTACTCTTTCTCTAGCAGTGATAGATGTGTGTATACTTTTAATATACAGAAAAACCTCTTCATCTGTAAATAATATGTCAACAGAAGTTTGTCACAAGATACCCCAGTGTAGAATTTTGGTAGAGGCAATCCAGGAGAGCCCGCCGCTCCCTGAGGACTCCTAGACACTTGCTGTTTGCTCAGGAAGGGAGGCAGTGCTTTTAGTAGCACAGCCGGTGGTAAGTTGTCCATGCTCCCATGAGCGACCCTAATTAAACTCATTGGCTCACCATAAAAAGACTTGAAAATAGACAGCTTAGGAAGGGCACGATGGCGAGAAGGTCATGGAGAAGGTGAATATGAGTTTTAAAAAAACTGAAGAAGCAAGAAATTGTGATGTGGGACTCGGGCTATGGCTTGGTAGGAAAGTGTCTGCCTACTTCAAATGAGACTTTAAGTTACAGCCCTAGCACCTGGAAAAATTGAGGGACTCAGAAGAATTTTGTTTTGATAAAGCAGAGCCAACACTTCCTGTGGTATATTTTGAATGTGTGGAGTATTCTTAGCTGCTAGAGTCATAGTTGAGTTATTTGTCTTATTCTTCCTATTACATGCTCCTGGGGAACTGGCAAACAACAAAATGAAAAAGAAAAAGTGATCCACTTACGTTGAAATATCAATCTATAACTACTGTTTGAAGCCTCAATATTTTGGACAAAATACATCTATAATATAGTAGGATATATATGTGTACATATGTGTGTACATAGATAAATGGGGTCTTGGCTGTAATAACGGAATGTGGCTTGTAATTCTTTGTAATATTTATTTTCTGTCATTTAAATACAGGTTTTCTTAGTTAAAAAAATCTCAGGCTCTGATGCAAGACAGCTTTATGCCATGAAGGTATTAAAGAAGGCCACACTGAAAGGTGAGTGCTGCCGCTATTCGCCATGTTCATGTAACCTAAACAGACTGACAGGCCTCTGAGCGCTGCCGGGACCCTGCGGCTACTTACTAATGTTCTCAATTGGCTCTTGTTAACACTTTAAATTTAGACTGGCTTATAGTGACTTTTTCCTACTGGACTAAGAGTCATATTACTGTTAAGAGCAGGACTTGTCATGTTAGAAAGAAGGACTATGAATTCATCTTGAGCTTTAGGCAAGTAGAAGTGGAAAAGATTAAAACTGGGTTTGATTCATTTTCAAATAATTAGCTGAATATTTTGGGGAAATGTACTAATTACCTAGATTTAATTTTTTTTTAGTATTTTGTCATCCTGACCTCTGGTCTCCAAACAAGTTTCTGACTCTGATTTTTTTTAAAAAAAATGTAATATAGGACGTGAATCTGGTAGGTAAAGAGACATTTAGAAGAGATACACATAGATTTTCAATACTTCAGTCCTCCTTTTATGTACTAGTACTACTTACTTTGCCACATCTCTAGTTTCTAAATAGTTGAGGTATTGATTCCTAATGCCAGGGGGTTTTTCTCCTAAATATACATGTAATTAATAAAGCATTAAAATACCCAAGAAAATATCTGTATTGATCATTTATTATTTCTGGTGTACCCAGTCATTCAGTGTAGATATAATGCCAAGAAATTTCACCATGTTCTAAAAAAATGTTCCTCCTTTGCTTTCATTTTCTTGTTCTTTTTCCTGCCCTATATATACTTTACTTTTGTGGCATTACCACTTACTTGACTCTTGCTAGAACTAGGTAACTAAAGTTTTCAGCATTCTAACTTTTAATTCCTGCCTTTGAAATTTTATACTCCTGAATCCCATGTCATAAATTCATATTCACATAGGTGGAACTCTGATAGTTGGTTCACAAAAGCAAGAGAAGTTTCTTGTTCTTTAGTTAACCTGATTTATGTTAGCCAGGCAGTGGTGGTACATACCTGTAATCCCAGCACTTGGGAGGCAGAGGCAGGCGGATTTCTGAGTTCGAGGCCAGCCTGGTCTAGTGAGTTCCAGGATAGCCAAGGCTACACAGAGAAACCCTGTCTTGGAAAAAATGATTTATGTTGTATATAATATTTGAAGGAAATTATAAAACTGGAAATGTAATATAAATAAATACTCAAGTCCTATGAGAAAGCTACTGATCATATACCCCTTTATCTTTCTAATTAATTAGCTTAGCATCCAGATTCCAGTTGATTTGTCCCTAAAACTTAACAAAATGAAGCAAAGTTTTGCTTGAGAAACATACCTTAAAGAATATTTTGGAAAAGAAAAATAATAAGGGAACAGCTCTGTCCAATATTAAAGCTTATTTACAGCAGTGATAATTTGGAAAAATATTGCAAATAAAATACTAAAATATATATTAAATTTTATTATATCTGTCACAAATATTGAGTACCTGCTATTCTGTATGCTAAAGCCAGTAAGTACAACAGTGGGAAATGGAAATAATGGTTTCACAAGTTATTTTTAAATATTTGAAAAACCATTAGTCTAGACTCTAAATCTTACACCATAACAGGCTTCATCCTATCTAAATTTCATAATTATTTAACATAAAAAAACATTAGAAGGAGAGGTACAAATTTCAACAAACAGTTTGACAGTAAAAAAAAAAATGTAGGGACTGCAGAGAGGACTCAATGTTTAAGACTAGTAGCTACCCTTACAGAGGATCTGGGTTCGATTCCCACTACCTGCATGGTGGCTCATAAGTAGTTATAACTCCAGTCCTAGGAGATCTGATAGCCTTTCTAGTCTCCTCAGATATCAGGCACACATGTGGTACCCAGGCATACATACAAAATTTTGCTGTGCACATAAATATTTTTAATTAACCTTTCATATAATATAAATTAGTTTGAATAGGGAACAGAAAAAATTAGACCTCAAATATTGTATTAATGTACAAAGTTGAGGTACTGGGGTGATGGATTAGTTTGTAAGCACTTAGTGGGAAAGTCTAAGGACCCAAGTTGGGATCCCAGCGCCTACACAAAAACTCAGTGTGATGACATGCATGCCTGGAACCTCAGCAGTTTGGGGCAGAGAGTGGAGAATATCTGGAGTTCTCTAGCTATAGTTTCAGTGAGAGTTCCCATTTTAAGGTAATAAGGCAGAGAGTGGTAGAGCAGGACACCTGGTATCTTCCTCTGGCTTACTAACATGCATAGGTGCGCACACACACACACACACACACATATGTATGTGCATACCACACACACATATATATACACACTCTTACACAGAAAAAATACATATACAGAGTTATCTAAGGTGCTCCTACTTGCTAGATCTGGGATAGTTTGACTAGTACAATAATTAATGATATTAATAGTTTACTAAAGAATAATCTGTAGTTAATCCATAAATAATGAGGAAAGAAAATCTCTTGCTGTACAATTGCAATTAGTAAATGTAAAACTAATGGTAAAGGTACTTGATAAGACATGCTATTACAACCTAAGTAAAGGACTTTGAGTAAAAGTTGCTAAGGAGGGGCTAGAGAGAGGGTTCAGTGGTTAATCATGCTGGGTGCTCTTCCAGAAGACCCAGGTTCAGTTCTCAGCACCTAACATGGTGGCTCACAACCATCTGTAACTCAAGTCCCAGAGGGTCTACTGCGTTCTTCTGACCTTTGTGGGCACTAAACACGCACAAGTGATGCAGAGACATAAGCAGGCAAAAGACCCATACACATTAAAAACCAATAAAATCATATTTTTAAACCTTTGGGGAAATGACTTAGTGGCTTAAAATAGAAATACATATTAAATAATATGCATATTTAAATGAATTCTAAAAAATGAGTTATTTTATGTGATAGCATCATTAGAAAGCAGTTTTGCAATAAGTACAACGTTATTAATGCTGCTAAATTAACCTGAGGAAATAGAATCACAAAATGAGTTCCTGTACTTGAAAATATTCACAGAAACATTTATAGTTATAGATACTGAAAAGTGAATGTTTGGAAAATTGACGTATCATGCTTAATAGAAGATATGATTAAAATAAATGTTGTTGAGCAATTGTTGCTCTTCCAGGGGAGCTAGGCTCATTTCCTAGTATACAGGAGACAGCTCAACTACTGTCTGTAACTCTAGTTCCAAGGGATTCGACTGCCCTCTTCTGGCCTCCACAAGAACTGCATGAATGTGGGACATGGGCATACAGGCAAACCACTCATACACATAAAATGTTTGCCAGTTCTTTGTATATAAGCAACTTTTCCTCTCCAGAAGTCTATGGGTAAAATCTTCTTTATCCTTGTGTCTTGAAATTTCTGGAGTAGTATCTTTCGATGTGTAATGTAAAATTTCATCATACTGTATGTGGGGTGTTTCCTTTGAAACTAGGAATGCATATATTCTAGTTTTGTGGAAGTTTTTTTGTTATGTATTCTTTATTTTGTAACACTTAGTCTTTGTGCATTCTGCATTTCCTGAATGATTTCCTAAGTTTTATTAATTTTATCCTTTCTGGGATTTTGGCTTTTGATATTTAATTTTATCTTGTTTCCTAGGAAATTTCAAGGAAAACATATTAATTATTGCTCCAAAACACAAAATTGATGAAGTTGGTAATTCAGACATGCCAAAGAGAAATCCATAAAGTACTTCTTTTAAGTGAAAAGTTGACATGAGAACACACTCAAAGAACTTTATTATTTATTTTTATTTATCTTTTACTGGGCCTAATGTATAAACTGGGGCTTTTCATAGATCTGAATCTGTATGGTTGGTATTTCAGTGTTGCTAGACTCCCATGAAAATTCTCAAAATGTAGACCTTATATCTAAGAGCATGCTACTATTATTTTTCTATTAATGTCCTTTTGGTGGGGCTCTAGGAATAATTAACTTATGTTTACCCAGAAATCTCTTTCCATTTCATAGTTTCTACTAAAACACTGAGTTGAATCAACTAGAAGTTAATGCCAAAAACAAAAAAACAAAAAAAAAAAACAAAAGAAGCTAATGCCATTAGATCAATTTAATGGGGAGTTAGATTGGTCTATCAGCCTAAAAGACTATGCATCATTACTTAAAACAGTTTTCTCTATATAGTCCTAGAAATACAAACAGCATTTTTTATTCACTCTCATATTCAAGTCAAAAAGATTTAAATCTAATAACTGTCAGAGAAATCTCACTTTGCCATGTTGAATATGCATTAACACTTTAGAAGTTATCTGATTTAAAAAGTACTATGTGTTCTAGAGACTATTTGGGAAGAAGTTGGGAGAGGAGGGGACAAAAGCATAATAGAGTAATGAATATAATAAAATATGTTACATGTATAAAATGTCATAAGGAAACCCATTATTTTTACAGTGAATATATGATAATAAAAAATAAACCATGAGGCTAAAGAGAGGGTTCAACCATGAAGAATGCTCACTACTCTTCCAAAGGACTGGAGTTTGGTTCCCAGAACCCATGTCTCACAACCTCTTGTAACTCCAGCTCCAGGGCACACACACACACACACACACACACACACACACGCACGCACGCACGCACGCGCGCGCGCGCACACACACACCATAAATAAGTAAATAAATAATAATTTTTTAAAAAAAAATTTAAACAAGGGCTGGAGAGATAGCTCAGAGGTTAAGAGCACTGGCTGCTCTTCCAGAGGTCCTGAGTTCAAATCCCAGCAACCACATGGTGGCTCACAACCATCTATAATGGGATCTGATGCCCTCTTCTGGTGTGTCTGAAGACAGCTACAGTGTACTTAGAATAATAAATAAATCTTTAAAAAAATTAAAATGCGAATAACCAAAATTCTAGATTATAGTATGATTTTTTTTATATATAACAAAAAGAGACTATAGGTAACAGGCTAGTGTTACCTATAGTTCTGTCTGACAAAACAAAGGAACTTCTTAATGACATATAGAAAGCAATCTCCATGACAAAGGTAACTCAAAGCTAGTAAGCTGTAGGTCTTCATTCCTAAATGAGTCTTTTTGTTGTTGTTGTTGAGTATGGTGGTGCCTTCCTGTAATTCCAGAACTCAGGAGGTAGAGGAAAGTGTCTCCAGTTCAATGCTACCACAGGCTACATACTAAGACCTTGATTAAAAAAAAAAGCTTTTCATTGTGGAAGAAATGAAAGGGTACATACAATGGATATGTTGGTGTGTGTTTTTACTACTAATTAGGCAAAGGGGTGGTATTTAAATGATGCACGAACTTTGTGTACTCTAAGATCTAGAATTTTAGAATTCAACTTTAATGCGAACTTATCACAAATGATATAGTTAACCATAATTAAGAAAAAAAGACTTAAACCAGGCTAGAATAGAATTATCAGCCAGCCATTATGATAAGGTTCATTCACATGAAAATAAACAGGGCCTGTTAGATACAATAAGGATGACAAGATAATGAAATCACAGATTGATAATTAATTTGATACATTAGCTGAATGTTTCAATTAATAAGGCAGAGCTGCATAGCCAGCAAGAGGAATTGATTCCTATTCCTGACTCATTAATTTCAATTGGGTCGAAGATAGGATGGAGAAAGCAGTGGGTGGTGTTGTTATTCTTCTTCTTGTTGTTGTTGTCATTATTATTATTACATGTATATTTTATGTGTGAGATGGGGGCTGTCCCAGGGGTCAAGTGCGGAAGTCAGGGGACAACTTGCTAGAGTTGATTCTCTCCATCCATTGTATGGTTCCCAGTGACCAAAGAAAGGTTATCAGACTTTTTAAATATCTCTGGTTCCCTTAAATTTGAGAATAAAACTAACTTAAGTTTCACCTTGTCTTTTTTGTCTTAATCATTTTATCTTAATCACTAACATAAATGTTGGAAGGTTTTGTTGTTGTTTTGGGTCAGTTTGTTTTTTTGAGACAGGAGTCTGGTGTAACACAGGCTAGTCTCAAACTCACCACAGAGCCGAGAATAGCTTTGAATCCCTAATGCTTCTGCCTCCACCTCTGAACTGCTGTGATTACAGACACATGCCACTGTATCTGACTTTCGGGATGTTTTCTGATCATTTACTAAGTCCTCACCCCTCCCCTACATTCTGAGCCCTGTGATGTACTCTAGTGCCAGCTAATAGGCTTTGCTCGGGAAATGTTCATTTCTGGAAAAAGAGTTTTGCCACAACCCCGTATTCTTCCCAGCATTTCAATTCATCATGAATCTGAATCCTCCTTGTGCTGTCTCCCCTGTAGTGACCCTCTGGTTCCACACTGATGGAGCTCCTTCCAAGTCATCACCTATGCTGCCATGTCTACTCAGGTGTTGGCACTCCATCCTTGGTCTCTTTTAGAACCCATCCCACTGGGAGAGTCTTAAAGCTTGTATCCCAGCCATGCCTCTTCTAGACTTCTAGTCTTTCTATACAAATAAAGCTGACCTTGCCTTTCTCTGTACTCCTGTAATAGTTACCACTGGTAATAAACTTCTCTTTAATCTTATTCACACTACTGCTTTTTGATATAGTAATGATAGTATCCATCACTTAAATACCTCTTATACACTAGGCTCTAGTTATTAACTTTATCCAAGTGATCACAAATTCAACCATACAGTCAAATTACCCAGTTTCATACCTGAAAGGTAACTGATGTTCCAGAGAGTTTAAATAAGTAACTCACTCATGACTATACAAATCTGAATCCATAGCTTTCTAGTTTAAAAAAGGTCTTTCACATGTATAGCATTTCTAATACATCTTTTCTCCCATATATGTATATGTATGTATATATACATATATATACATATATATATAATCAATCCTTTACAAAGTCTGCAATATTTTATAGAGACTTAATGAGCATTCATTGAGGTGATAGGGTTAGTGAAAGTATTGAAACCTATTTCAGGTTGTTGTTTTAATATTTCATGAAATGCCTTATTTTTAAAGAACTCTCGTGCTTTTTATCATTTTCCACAACTCCCACTAAAATGTTTCTAAACCCAATACCTAATATGTCTTATACATTTTTAACTTAAAGCATAGAGTTTTTAAATACACAGTTGCTTTTGATTATGTAATATAGTAAAAATTATTTTTAAAGATTTTAAAAATTCAACAGCAATAAAGTTCATGTTTTATGCACATAAGAAAATTTGAATTTAAAATGGGATCTAAAAATAATTTGTTTTAATATTATCTTTAAAAATACTTATATTGTATCATGTGTGTAACCTTTTATAGTTCGAGACCGTGTTCGGACAAAAATGGAACGTGATATCTTGGTAGAAGTCAATCATCCTTTCATTGTTAAATTGCATTATGGTAAGTTTTGAACCACCTCTCATCCCTTTCCCTTCTGAGTCTATTCAGATATACTAAAATATAGATATATAACACTGCAGCAGTATTTTATATTCCATTTGTGTTGGCCCAAAGTGCAAACAAGTCTGCTATCAGCATCCTAAAACTTGTACCATCTCCCTTTCTTTTTCTCGGAAAGTCAAGTGCTACTTAGTGTGTAAAAGCATAGAATTCATATACTATGTGATTGAATATAACCAACCCATGCTGTGCCGTAGCTTTGTATTTTAGATCATGGTTAAAGAAATCTTTCTGAATAAATAAAACAATTAATAAAAAAGTTAAAAAAGAAAAAGAAACTTTCTGGCATGAGTTTTTCTTACTGATAATATCTGTATCTTGAGGAGCTCTTACCTGTAGAAAACTTTGGTCCATATTAAGACACTGTATTTGACGTTTTCTCATGGAAACTAAGAGAATAAACGTTTTCTTTCGTGTAGAATTAAGCATGGAGAAATAAGCTTAGATTTCTGGTATTACTTACTTGCTAAAAATATTTATTTGTGAATGAACTGACTTAATATAAGCCGCAAAAGTAAACTACAATTGTTTAAACAGAAACTTTGTTTCTTCACTCAGCTTTTCAAACTGAAGGGAAGTTGTATCTTATTTTGGATTTTCTCAGGGGAGGAGATTTGTTTACACGCTTATCCAAAGAGGTATATAATTCATGTATATTTTTTAATTTATTTCTCATTCAATTAAAATTTTATTTCAGTATTGCATGTATCATTTCTGTTGTAGTACAAATTTCTGTCATTCAAGAAACTGAGTCATAAAGAATTATTTCCCTATCTGTTGAATTTATACTGAAAGTAGTGCTTTACAAGAAAACTTACTTTAACTCTGCTGCTTTCATATTTTTTGGAATTGATAATAGAGCAATAACTGTCCTTAATCATTGGTACTATCCATCCAGCATTTATTCTCAAGTTCATTTCTCATATCTAAAATGTTAATATGCTAAAAAAGCATTTCTCCTACAGGGCATAGTTAACAATTAGCATATGACTATACTTGACTGATTAATCATTTTGCAAATTTCTTTCATGAGTAAATTGTAACTAAATCTATATCTGATTAACATATTTACAAATTGTTTGACTAGTTAAAGTCTTATGTAGAAGCTTACATAAAAATCACAGACATAAAAAGAAAATAAAGTTAGAAATATTATTTTGTTTTAGGTGATGTTCACAGAGGAAGATGTCAAATTCTACTTGGCTGAACTTGCACTTGCTTTAGACCATCTTCATAGCCTGGGAATAATCTATAGAGACTTAAAGCCAGAAAAGTAAGGAGCCATGCTATTAAGTTGAATTCAATGCGATACAGTTGTAAAGGAGGTCATAAAATGTAGTAACTCCATAGATCTCCAGAGCACTTCATTAGAGTGCTGTGGTTCGCATGTCTGCTAACACTGTATGATCTTAAGCTTTTAAACTAGTTACTAAACAGCACTATTAACCTATTTTCATTTACTTTGTTTGTTTTGAGACAGGGTCCATCTATGTACCTCTGGCTGTCCTGGAACTCACTATGTAGACCAGACTAGCCTCGAACTCAGAGCTCTGCCTATCTCTGCCTCCTGGGTGCTGGGATTAAAGGAGTGCAGGATCACTACCCAGCTCTCCTGATTTTCATTTACATTCTTTGATTTTTAATGAGGTCAAAGTCTACTGGGTGGCAGTTTGTATTTATGGATTTTCTATTTATGGCTTCAACTTTTTTCCCATTGACTTAAAAGAGAATTTTACAAATTAAAAAGGGTTTTAAATTACCTTCAATTTTTTATTTTGTGTGGGCGTGCACATACACAGTGGTGTACATGTGGAAATCAGAGGACAACCAACAGCAATCAGTTTTTCCTGGGGATTGAAATTAGACTGGTGGCAAGTACCTTTACCTGCTGAGTCATGTTGCCAGCCCCAAACTAACAATTCTAGCCATTTATCCAGGAACAGTCGAACATTCACATAGTCACATCTCTTGGGAAAACTGAGGCAGGAAGGAGGATTACTTGAGCACAGACCTGATGTCATTCTAGAAATTATTGAGATCCTTATCACAAAAAGGAAAAAAGGAACTTTAATCATTTTATATATATTACAAATCTTTTTATTATAAATGTATTTAGATTGTTTTAATATAGACACATTTTTTTCCTCATTGGGCCAACTAATCTTTTGTAGTTTGTCTCAAGACTTATTAGTAGAATAATTTTTCCCAATCTCAGGACAATATTTTTCTAATTGTACTGTTTCTTTCTTTTACTTAGCTCTGTGAAGAATGGTATAGAGCTAACCCTTTCTCTAAAATGCTGTTTATTAAAAATTTCTTTTTTTTTTTTG
>BDUI01000370.1:49760-66749 GCA_002335545.1 Apodemus speciosus | reverse complement strand
TGCCTCTGCCTCCCAAGTGCTGGGATTAAAGGCGTGCACCACCACCGCCCGCCCTGAAAATTTCTTATTAGCCAGGCCTGGTGATGCATACCTTTATTCCCAGCACTTGGGAGACAGAACTAGCTGGATCTCTGGGGACAGCCTGGTCTACATAGAAAGCTCTAGGACAACCAGGACCTACACAGAGAAAACTCTGTCTCCAAGAAAAAGAAAGAAATTCTGTTCTTAAGTTTTCAGTATTTAAATGCGAATTTAGCAAACTTTCCATAGCTCTTATGGTGGCATTAAGAAGCTGATATTTCATATAACATGCATATAGGAATTGTTTTGTTTTTCTTTTTCTGATATATTGTCTGTTTAAAAGAATAATTTTAAACAACTCAGTTGAAGTATGAGCCACATGTCATTTATTTAATGGATCCATTATAACTGTATAAGTTAGCCAAGCACATTAGTATATACCTGTAGACCTAGTACTCAGAAGTTAAGGTGAGAAGGTCACTTGAGTCCAAGTGTTCATGACCAGCCTGTATGACAGAGCCAAGACCCATCTCAAAATTATAGGTATCTTTGGCTAGAGATTTGGCTCAGCAGTTAAAAGTACTTGTAGCTCTTATAGAGGACCTGCATTTGATTCCCAGCACCCACACGGAGGCTTCACAACCATCTGTATACAACTCCAGTCCCAGGGGATCCAGTGGACTCTTCTAGTTTCCATGTGCACCAAGCATGTACATGGTACACATACATAGATGTAAGCAAAATACTCATATACATAAAATAATAAAAGAAATCTGTAATCCCAGCACTTGGAAGGTTGAAGCAGGAGAAAGGCCTTGAGCACAAGTAAGATATTGATATTGTGTCAAAAAAAGAGAGTTTAGATTGAATAAGTACTTCTTATCTAGTATGTATGGACAGGAAGATTTAGGTAGAAAAGCATTAAAGCACCTTGAAAAAGTATAGCTTGTTTGTTTTCTTACAATTACTTATGGCCAAAGCAACCATTCAGAGTGAATATGGTCAGCTGATGGTTGAATAATTTTCATTTCTGCTTCTGTACAACCCTGTGTAGAGTGCTTTAAAGATATTTTCTGACTTTGTTTTCTTGCAGCATACTTCTTGATGAAGAAGGTCACATCAAGTTAACTGGTAAAAATCCTCATTTTATTAAAATATTCTCTCCTGTTTCCTTTAAGGTTGATTGTGATGAAAGTTTTGAGTAGCAACTATTAAATTTTTAAGTTAATATTTCTAAATATAAATAAGTATTGGAATTCAGAGTTTAAATTTTATGTAAAATACTTTGGCTATTTATTAATTCAAAATTGATTTTGGCAGATTTTGGCTTGAGTAAGGAATCTATTGACCATGAGAAGAAGGCTTATTCTTTTTGCGGCACTGTGGAATACATGGCCCCAGAAGTAGTTAACCGTAGAGGCCACACTCAGAGCGCTGACTGGTGGTCCTTCGGTGTATTGATGGTAAGATTTCAATTTCTGACTTTTAGGGAGTGGAAATTATTTTGTTTTTTTTTAATGAGTTTTACCCAGGGCATATTATGAGGGAAAAATGAGTACTTGGGTTTTCAGTATTTTCTATTATAAATACTAAGTAACCAAATCAAATGATTGCCCAAAGGGTAGGACTAGGGAACCTATTGGTTGCTGTGATATCATCCTAATTCAGTAAATCCAAAATAGATTTCCTTTGATTTTTTTAACATATGTGTCCAACTTGTAGTCCATGGGCTGCATGTATCCCAGAATATGAATAAATACACCCCAATACAAAAATCATAAACTTACCTAAAACATTAGGAGAATAGGGTTTGGGGGATGTTACTTACTGCTTGATTTTGTGGTCTCAAAGCATAAGTTTTATAAATGACAACATTGTGTTACAGTGTCATTAGGTTAGGCAAACTGGAAGGCATTAATAATGTTTATCCTTTGTAAAAAGCCTCTTAGAGAAGTCTGTTAGGAATAACCCTTCTAAAAGTTTAATAGGAAATTAAGTCTAATAGACTAGTCACATATTTACATTTTTCAAATCCCATTTAAAATATGGCTGATATTTGCAGAATTGTATAGTTATTTATGTTTTGTGAATTATCAGAAAGCTCGGTAAAAACTTAATGTTTATTTTAAAAACAAATGTTTATTTTAAAAACTATATTTAGGGCTACTGAGATGGCTCAGTGGGTAAAAGCACTGACTACTCTTCCGAAGGTCCTGAGTTCAAATCCCAGCAACCACATGGTGGCTCACAATCATCTGTAACAAGATCTGACTCCCTCTTCTGGGGTGTCTGAAGACAGCTACAGTGTACTTACATATAATAATAAATAAATCTTTGGGCCAGAGCAAGTGGGGCCTGAGCGAACAGAGGTCCTGAGTTCAATTCCCAGCAACTGCACCATGGCTCACAACCATCTGTACAACTACACTGTACTCATACACCATCTGTATAACTACACTGTACTCATACACCATCTGTATAACTACACTGTACTCATACATATAAAATAAATAAATCTTAAAAAAAAAAAAAAGAGCCCTGACCGCTCTTCCAGATGTCCTGAGTTCAAATCCCAGCAACTACATGGTGGCTCACAACCATCTGTAATAAGATCTGATGCCCTCTTCTGTTGTGTCTGAAGACAGATACAGTGTACTTACATATAATAAATAAATAAATCTTTAAAAACTATATTTAATCTATTGTGGTACAGTTTGCATATTCAGTAACACTATAATAGAATGATTTTGTGCAGTTTTAAACAACAGAAAGGAGGAAATGTCGTTCTACATATATAGCAATTTTGACCTCTGGTCTTGAAACGTTGTACTTCTAGGCTAATACCTGTTTTACCTTTTTTGTAGTTTGAAATGCTCACTGGTACACTACCTTTCCAAGGAAAAGATCGCAAGGAAACAATGACTATGATTCTTAAGTAAGTACTCCCAAATGAATATGTTTTGGTGAGATTTTAAAATAAAGGCTTCAGGGGGCTGGAGAGATGGCTCAGTGGTTAAGAGCACTGACTGCTCTTACAGAGGTCCTGAGTTCAAATCCCAGCAACCATATGGTGGCTCACAACCTTCTGTAATGAGATCCGATGCCCTCTTCTGGTGTGTCTGAAGACAGCAATGTACTCACATTAAAATATATGTATATTGCTTCAAACTATAGATAACTACATATGTGCATGCCTATGTCTGTTTACCCTACTCCTAGGCATGTACTTAATGTTTATATGACAGTGTACTCAAGAAATAAATGTAAAGATGTTCAGAACAATGTTACTGGTAATAGTGGACATTGTACTAGTAATAATAGAGTAGATTGTGATAATATTCATACAGTTGAGTCTATTACATYCCTCTGTGTTGTGTTTCTTTATCACTATTATACAAATATAAACAGTTGGTTTTTGTTTGTATTTTGAGACAAGGTCTCACTGTGCAGCCCAGTCTAGTCATGAATTGATGATTGTTCCATCTTCTCCTTAGTACTGAGGTCTACATACATGTACCACTATGCCTGACTAAAACAAGTCTTTACTCGGGAGTTATATAAAAGCAGGTTCAGGCCTTTATATGAACATACTATGCCATATAGCAAAGAAAATGGAGATGCCACAATTGCATGCAAGAATKTGGATGTCTTACAAGAAAGTTGAATAAATAAGACTTAGAACCAAAAGAACCAATTCTATGATTCTATTTATAAAGCTTACAAAGCAACAAACGTAAAGCATGTTTTAAGGTCTATAGTCAGATGGTCAAAGTAGAGACAAACTAAAACAGGTGATTCTGTTAGATGAGAGTTTCTGGCAATGCTATCATTCTTGGCCCGATAGCTATTTATTGAGCTGTGTACTTTGGGTGAGCACTTGTTTGTTTTGACAGGTTTTTGGCATGGTATTCTACATAATAAAAAGATTAAAAAGTACATATTACATATTAAATAAATGAATGTTCACTGAACTCACACTATCAAAATTTCATTGCCTATCCTGTAGTTTCAACTAGCACTCTGGTGTTTACAAAAAAATGCCAAGCCTCTTCTTTGACCTGGCTTTCCTTTCCACTTACTGCTTCATCTTCTTTCATCCTTTCAACAAAGCCTCTTTCTGTGTAGTCGGGGATCTGTATTACCATTCTTCAGCTTCTTTTATTCCATAGCCTATTTGTTCATACCTCGCACTTGACTAAAACTGTTCTTCATTTGATTGTGATTGCCCTTCTAGTGGCTAAATCCTGACAGGTTGTCAGAAGTTAATCCTTTTGTTCACTCATGAATTCAACAAGTAATAGAGTACTTGCTACAATAGTGAGAATGTAGAATGAACACTACTGAAAAGATCTTCAGTGTCTCGCAGACCTTCTGTTCTTGTGGAGGAAGTATAGAATTGATGCTTAAATAAAGATATCAGGTACTGCGTGATATTATCTTAGGGTGGCCGTACTTTGTTAGTGACCAGTGTGAAGGAACAATAAGGAGGTATTTTACAAGAGAGAATTAAGGAATGTTTCTCTAGGGAGTGTTTGACACTATTAGTGTACACACACACACACACACACACACTAGCTGTCTTGTTAGTTATTTCCTACTTTCATCTGTTTGGCTTACCTCTGTAACTGTTGTTCTTTTTCTCTGTTTTTGGTTTGGCTTTGGGTTTTTGGTGTGTATGTGTGTGTATGTGTGTGTGTGTGTCTGTCTGTCTGTCTGTCTTGTCTGTCTGTGTGTTATTTTAAGATAGTGTCTCAGCTGTGCTGTGGTGGCGCACACCTGTAATCCCAGCACTCTGGGAGGCAGAGGCAGGTGGATTTCTGAGTTCAAGGCCAGCCTGGTCTACAGAGAGAGTTCCAGGACAGCCAGGGCTATACAGAGAAACCCTGTCTCGAAAAACCAAATCCAAAAAAAAAAAAAACACACACACACACACACACACACACAAAAAAAGATAGTGTCTCATTATGTAGCTTAGACTGAATCAATTTTTTATTCTCTGTCTTCAGCCCTGAGTGTTGGGAATATATAAGCAAGTGCCATCAGACCCCAACTGTTTTTTACACATGTTTTAGAGTAGGATTCAAGTATTAGCAGGTTTTCACGTCCAAAAGTGTGTTGGCATCGTATATAAGAGTGTAATTACTTTGGTAGGACTGCCAATCGTTTGGCACTTCAGGTGTGTTTATATGAATGAGGCTGTTCCTGGTTTGCTAATTTTCAGAGATACCACTTAATGATCAGTTGGCATGGACGTTTTCCAGGCAAATTGTCATTGATAATTGAATGGATTTAAAACCAGTTCTATGGTTACTTAATTACCTTGGTTACATAACAATTAGTCTACTTTGAGAACTGTGCCAATAACTTAGTAATGTATCCGTCTTTCCTGGTTTTTGCTTAAATTCTTGTTTTTGTGATAGTACTTGATTTGGTCTTGTAGTTTTGTGAAAGACAGTCTCACTGTGTAGTCCAGACTGATCTGAAACTTAATGCAAGTATCCTAGACTAGCCTCAAACTTTCAATCCTCCTGCCTCAGCCTGTAAAAGTACTAGGTATGTGCCATCATACTTGAGCGTTCAAACTTCTTGGTACTCTTATTTGATGGCTTATAATGTATACTCCCTATTTTATGCCAGAGGCCTTATAATACGTGATTGTGATTGTCTCACTTTGATTCCAGCTGAGCCCACCAGGATAGATTCCTGTCACATGTTGTCTAAACATTGTCTGATGATATAATTTGTTAATAATCATTACTTTAAAAATCTTGTAAAGATTCTAACAAGTCATTCTTCTGTTAATGTTTTTCCTCAACTTATTAGATGGTAGTTCATGAAACGATGAACTTTTTTTCATCAGATAAGCAGCATGATTCAACCAGTTGTGGTTGGTTGGTTGGTTGGTTGGTTGGTTGGTTGGTTGGTTGGTTGGTTGGTTGGTTGGTTCTTGATGCTGGAATAGAACCTAGAGCCTTGTGCATGCTAACATATGCCCTACCTCTGAACTCTGCTCCCAATGTATATTATTTTTAATGTTCTAACCACCCCTTAAATTATCTTCTCACCAGGATTCCATCTCTGATGTGTTTTTCTTCCTCTCTTTCCTCTCTGTATTCAGTTCCTTGACTTCAGCCTTTCCTTCAACTACTCTCAAACTAGTTTGTACCTTCAAAGTGTTCTTATATCAGTATACCAAGCACAAGACCTGTAGTAAAACTGGCTTCCCCACACAATTTTATAGTATGCATGACTTAATGTCGTTAAACTAAGTCCCTGATTGCTATTCTTTTCCTATCCTTATGTGCCCAGTAAACATTTCCATGTATCCTGTTGTCCAAGCCAGAAACACGTCTTCTTCCTTCTTTCATATCCAGATATCCTGGTTTTATCTTAGAATTATTTCATTGTTCTAGCCCTTCCTCTGCAATGCATTGCTCACAGTATTCAAGCCATGGGAAAATATCTCACACTCTGTTCATCCGCACTCCTAAGTATAGTGCCTTTTTCCATCCCAGATTGTTCTCTGCTACCCTTGAGTTATCATCTTGAAATAAGTCTGGTGATGCTAGACCACTTTTTCAAGACTTCTTCCTTACCATAGTTACTGAATACAACAGTGCTTTTCTGGTTTGTCACAAAAGAGCCCTCATCCTATAACAAATAGTAACCCTCTCAAAAGGGGGTGCTAGAAATAGATACTTAGAAAATGATTTATTCATTCTAGATTTCTTAGCGTT
The DNA here is from genome assembly GCA_002335545.1 of Apodemus speciosus. NCBI lineage: Eukaryota > Metazoa > Chordata > Mammalia > Rodentia > Muridae > Apodemus > Apodemus speciosus. Next base: position 59,991 of record BDUI01000370.1, on the reverse strand, counting down.
TTAAAATTTTTTATATCCCAGTCCCTGCCCTACTGCCCCAATTACCCCCCTCACAGAGTCCCTCCCCATCACCCCTCCCCTTCTCTGAAAGGGTATGATCCACCCTTGGTATCTGCCCTACCTGGTGCATCAAGTCTCTGCAGGGTTAGGAACATCTTCTCCCATTTAGGCCAGACAAGGCAGCCCAGCTAGAAGAACATACCCCATGCACAGATAACAGCTTTAGGGACAGTCTCCGCTCTAGTTGTTGGCAGACCCACATGGAGACTGAACTGCACATCTGCTGCATATGTATCCAGAAGCTTCAGTCCAGCCTGTGCATGCTCTGTGGTTGGTAGCTCAGTCTCTGGGAGCTCCCAGAGGTCCAGATTAGTTGACTCTTGGTTTTCCTATGGAGCTCCCATCCCCTTCAAGACCATCAATCATCCCCCCCAACTCTTCCATAAGGGTCCTCAACTGCTGTCCAGTGTTTAGCTGTTAGGTGTCTGCATCTGTTTCAGTCAGCTGCTAGGTAGAGCTTCTCAGAGGACAGTTATGCTAGCTTTCTGTCTGCAAGCATAACATAGTATCATTAATAGTGTCAGGGATTGGTGCCTGCTCAAGGGATGGGTCTCAAGTTGGGCTGGTTATTGGTTGGTCATTCCCTCAGTCTCTGCTCCATCTTTGTCGCTGCATTTCTTTTAAACAGGAAAAAAATGGGGTCAAAAGTTTTATGTGTGGGTTGGTGTCCTTATCCGTCCACTGGGGCTCCTGCCTGGCTTTATGACGTAGGCTCTTCAGGTTCCATGTCCCTCTGTTAGGCATCTTGGCTAAGGTCACCTGCACTAACTCCTGGAAGCCTCCCCCATCCCAGGTCTCTGGGACTTCCTAGAGATTCCCTGCCCCCAACCCCCACTCTAGACAGCTGCAGATTTCCATTCATTCTCCCGACCCTCTGATCAATTCTCTTGTCTCTCCCCACACCTGATCCTGACCTCCCAGTTCCTTCCCCATCCACTGTCCCACCCAGTTTCCTCCCTTAATCTGCCTCTTATGACTATTTTATTCCCTGTTCTATAATAAATCACAATCCATAAGCTCACTGGGTTATAGAATGTTCTTTAATGTCGCCAAGTATCTAGGTGGGTATTATTTAGAAACATTTTGGACAGCACTAGCCTAATGAGCAACTCTAAACTAAATTCAACCTTTAAATTCATTTGAAGGGGGACTAGAGAGACGGCTTAGCAGGCTGATGGCACTTGCACTTGCAGAGGACCCATATCTGATTCCTGACATCCTCATGGCAGCATGCAACCACTTGTAACCTGGTTCCAGGGGATCTAGTGCCCTATTCTGCCTCCTGGGGCACTACCTGCACATGGTTCACAGACACGCATTCAGGCAACAGTCACACACATAATGTCTTTTTTTTTAATTTTAAAAATTACTTGCAGTTCCTTTACTATGTCTCATGTTAAAGCTTTTGCTTATGAAGAAATAATAACAGGCAGAAGATTAATCACCATCACTAAGTCTCAGATGACCTTATTCTCATAGTATTGATTTTGTATAAAATATGTTTACTCAAAACCCTGCACATGAATGTTTATAGCAGCTTTATTCATCGTCATCCAAACTGAATACAACTCAGCTATTCTTCAGAAGGTAAATAGAAAATTAAACTAGTATATCCATATAGGAGATTATTCATGCATATGAGAGCATTGCATAAAATTAAAGCTACATAAACATATAAGGGCAAATAAAGCTGGAGCCATTTGAATGGGATGAGTAGATTATCTCAGAGTCAATACCCCAGTTATGATACTACATAATAGTTCTATAATTCGAGGACAGTGTAGGAAGTGCAGGATGATGCACAGAACACTATTATCTCTCATAACTTAGGATGAATCTATACATTTTCAGAATAAAATGTTTAAAGATGAAAAATGCTTCCAAAAGTTAAATGTTGTTACTTGGATTTATATTTAGAGCCAAACTCGGGATGCCACAGTTTCTGAGTCCTGAAGCCCAGAGTCTTTTACGAATGCTTTTCAAACGGAATCCTGCAAACAGATTAGGTAAATACATTGAATTAATTAGTTTCCTTGATGAGTTTATGTTGATTTTTTTTTAGTAGAAGGTGGATTTTTGTTTGTTTGTTTGTTTGTTTGTTTGGATTTGGTTTTTTCGAGACAGGGTTTCTCTGTATAGCCCTGGCTGTCCTAGAACTCACTCTGTAGACCAGGCTGGCCTCCAACTCAGAATCCACCTGCCTCTGCCTCATGCTGGGATTACAGGCGTGCGCCACCATTGCCCAGCTGAAGGTGGGTATTTTTAAATGGGACTATTATATATTCACATAATTCATCTAAAGCAAAGACTGAATAATATATGCACATTTGTCCTCAAAAATCAAAACTATTACCAATCAATTTCTGATAGGTGCTGGACCAGATGGAGTTGAAGAAATTAAAAGACACTCATTTTTCTCAACAATAGACTGGAATGTAAGTATAGTCTAAAGACACACATGAGATTGAGGGAGCATTTCCAAGGCTCTGGGTTCTCAGTACTTTTTTTAAATAAAAAGAAAAGTTTCAACTCCTTTTTCTTTTGTAAAGTTAACCCAACCCATGTGTAAGTCTTTCTTGTTTCCACCAGAAACTATATAGAAGAGAGATTCACCCACCTTTTAAGCCTGCAACTGGCAGACCTGAAGATACATTTTATTTTGATCCCGAGTTTACTGCAAAAACTCCCAAAGGTAAAGAGAAAACATGAAAACTCAAATATAAGACAGTGACTATCTCTTTCTGTTTCAATGGCTCTCTGTTTATGGTTCAGTCAAAAAGCCTTTTCTTTAACTCTCCTAAATTTGCTGTATATCAACCTTACATCCCCAACCCCAGTAAACACAAGGAGCCGCAGCACTGATAGATCATCACGTAGGGCTGTGATGTCCAGTATGATAATCATGTATGACTGATTGAATTTAATTAAAATTCAGTTTCTTAATCATAGTAGGTATATTTCAAATATTCAGTAACTATATGTGGTTACTTACCATATTGGACAGCACAGATAAAGAAAATTTTCCTTGTTCTAAGAAGGTAAATGGTATAATACTAATTTCAAATACCATTAACCCAATAATTCATTGATTTATTATGCTCTTCAAACATTAACTATTTTCTAGGCTGTGAGACTAACTTAGTAGGCTGATGATTACAGTAAATACTCAGGACAGATGTAATACAGTGCTCACTGAGTTATCTTACATAGCAAGAGGTACATAGGTATGTGTTTATACATGTACACATACTAGGTAACTGAGAACTCCAAAATAAGTAAGAATGTTCAAAATGTCAAGTTTTTCCCTGAAATACCATCCGAAGACTCTTCTTAGTAATTCCTCATTCTTTTTAGATTCACCTGGCATTCCACCCAGTGCTAATGCACATCAGCTTTTTCGGGGGTTTAGTTTTGTTGCTATTACCTCAGATGATGAAAGCCAAGCTATGCAGACAGTTGGTGTGCATTCAATTGTTCAGGTAAGTAACACATCAATAACTTAAAATTTGAAATGTTAACATATATTTTAGTGTGTGAATAATAAGATTAGATTTTATGTGCTGACTTTTAAGCAAACCCCTTAACATATATTTTTAGATCATTTATATCAGAGAAATTTCTTTCATATATCATTGCAACGATTGCATGAATCAAAATCATATTTGTGGTTTGAAAGTGAAATGCTAAGAGAATTGAGATAAGCATCACTATTTTGTTAACCGATCTTCTATACCTCAAAATGTTAAGAAATTCTAAGAAATGTTAAGAAAGGTATGGTATATTTCATCACTTGCCTCTGTCAGGTCAGCTATGACAGATTGAGGTCTGCAAGTTTCATTATACCTGCTTAGGAGACTTTATAGAAAGTAAGAAGACATATGAAGCTTTGTGAATTATCCTCACAATTACTCAACACTGCTGCTGTTGCAAAAACACAGCCCTGGTGCCACACGTGATGTACCTGTGTAATCCATTTAGGAGGCTGCAGCAGTAGCATCCATTTCAGTGCTAGCGGGGGCTACAAAGTAAGATCAAGGCCAGCCTGGGCTTCTTATCAAGACCAAGTTAAAAAAACAAATCTCACAAAAAATACAGTCATAGATAATTCATATACAAACTGACATTCTTGGGTGCCAATAAAACTTCATTTATAAAAACAAGTACTAAATGAACTCAAGGCTGGAATGAAGTAGAAGCCGGTTTGCTTGGACTGGTTCTCATAGAACCCAGTACCACCGACTCAAAGTGGCATTGCCCACAGTGGGCTGCACCCTATCACATCAACCATTAATCAAGAAAATGTCCCACAAGCATACCATAGACCAATCTAATGAAGGCAGTTTTTTTTCAGTTTAGGTTTTTGTCAAGTTGACAAAAATAAAAATATCTAGCACAGTACCTTCATATGATCTGCTTATCACATTTGAAGAAAAAGTAGGTAAAGGACATAGAATTAGGTTTCTAAGTACATGCGTGTGGGAGTGTTTGCAACAGAAAACTAAACTGATAAATAATTGCTAAAGGGGAGTATAAACTATGAAATTTTGTTCTTTTTGTTACAGCATTGTGGGAAGATAATTGTAATTCACCCTTGTGTGATCGTTGCCCATTGCATACATTTATTGAGATATGCTATTCAGCATAAACGTGCAATTACTGTGTCAAAAAATAAAAGTACATTGAAAATTTTTAATTCATCTTTTACATTATAGATTCAAATTAGAAGTAAATTTGAAAAGTAAAGGTTTGTTTGTTTGTAAAACTTAAATTGCTTTTAGGATATTGCTGATGATTGAATTTGTTAAACTTGCTTGATAGATAAATTGCTGTGTGTGTGTGTGTGTGTGTGGTGTGGAATAGTGGTGTAGTGTGCTGTTTAGGAATTGAACCCAAGTCCTCAATCAATGATAGGCAATCTGTCTATCTCTGAATTACACCCTCAGCCCTACTCTGAAATGTTTTTTTAATTAGTTATCATTCAGTTTTCAAGAACACCAGTTTAAAAGAGCATGTTTTAAATAAAACTTATATTTCAGTAGTCTGTCTCTTACTTTCTAAAGCCATGAACGTGACAATTTTAAACTCTCTAACTTAATTCCCTAACACAGAGACTATAAACATAAATATTCTATAAAATTCAATTTATACTCTCTATATAGCTCTTCAGTCTGAAGGGTCTCATATCAGCATAGTCAAGAGCAGCACAAGTTCCTCTGCGACCTTAGGTAACAGGAATATGCTTTTCTCCATTTACCAACATCGTCCCTAAACATGAAATAGCTTCTTTAGCCAAACATAAATAAGCTATGGATTGACGATGAAGAAAGGCATAGCAACTGAAAGATGAAAATGACAGAAACAAGCCAGATTTCCAATTCTGAATCCTCCTCAATCTTTTCTTATGTATAAGAGGTGTCAAACTTCTATTCATTTTAGAGGTACTTCTAAAAGCCTGTGGGTGCTTGGGGAATGAAGGAGTCCCAGGGCTAGAGACATTAAAAACAACTTCCTGCTCTTCTGAAGGATTTGAGTTTGATTCCCTTCACCCACACATGGCAGCTCACCACCATCTATCTGTAACTGTAGCTCCGAGGGGTCCGATCTCCTCTTCTGACCTGTATGGGCACTCCCACACATGTCACGTACAGACATTTTAAATATAAGATGTATGCATACATATATTCATAAGTTCAAGCCAAACAAAATCCTAGCATGTAGAGAAGGAAGTGGGCATAAAGGCCCACCTCTAGCCAAGAACCTATTTGCAACTCATACCAGCTGGGTGAGGGAAAGTTAGGTTTGTCAGTGGAGTAACTCTGAGTATATCAGCTTACTCTAGGACAGGAATAGTTGCCCATGGAGAGGGTGTGTATGTGTGTGTTTGTGCCTGTGATTTTTTTTTTTTTGGTGTCTTGCTTTCTTTTTGCTTTTGGTTTATTTTTTAACAGAGAGAAAGAATGTGAAGTTGGGTGGGTGGAGGGGTTCTGGTAGGATTTCAGGAAGAGGAAAGAATATGATCAAAATATTTTGTATGAAATTCTCAAAAATAGGAGTGGGGAGGTCTGGTGGTGTGGGGGTGGGAGGTGGGGACATCCTCTTAGAGATGGGGTGGGGGGTATGGGATGAGGAACGGTCAGAGGACAGCCTGGGAAGGGGATAAAGACTGGACTGTAAAAAAAGATTAAAGAATTAAAAACAAGGAAAAATAGAAAAACAAAATGAAGGTATTTCTCTTATTAATATAACCATTTTTAAAGGGCCTGTTTCTTGTTATTAATATGTGCGTGAAGAATATATACTATGAATAATATTTTTACTCATTTTACAGTTAATATTTGTATTAGTAGATAACATCATCAGTATGTGCTCAGTAAAATAGTTCCCTATTACAAAACGCATCAGAGACAGTACAGAACTCCTTTTCAACCTATGATTTTTTGCTTGTAGCAATTACACAGGAACAGTATTCAGTTTACTGATGGATATGAAGTAAAAGAGGACATTGGCGTTGGCTCATACTCTGTTTGTAAGAGATGTATACATAAAGCCACAAACATGGAGTTTGCTGTGAAGGTAAATATTTTTATATTTGAAATGCAACTCTAGCAGTCTTAGTCATACATGTTTATAGTTCTTTCTAACCCAGATGCACGTAAGTGGCATGTGACTATAATCTGGCTACTCAGGAAGCTGAGGCAGGAGAATGATGAGTTAGAAGTTAACCTAGCCAGTATGGCAAGACTCCCCCTAAGACAAAATACATTCTTCTCTTTGGCAAAAGTGCTTTCTGTTATAAAACAAATTGAAGGTAAATTTAAATATCTGTGTTAGTGATCTTCAGAGATCTTAATGTGGAATCATAGATTCCCATGAAATAAATAACAAGATAGCTATATAGCCAGTTAAGCCAGGGAAGTGCCAGTTTATTCCTCATAATTTTTAATAGGACGCCCTATACTAGTCCCTACTTTATGATCGGAGTGTCAGGGAAATCCTCAACTGTGTTGTTAGTTTTGTATTATTCCTGCTAAAAATGTCCATACCTTTCTTTATATCTAAAATGAATCTTTGAATCACTAAAAGAATAAGAACCATGATCATTTCTTAGCATTACTCATTTTAATTTTATAAAATACTTTAAGACAAAACTATTCAAGCCAAAAACTGGGCATGTAGTTTTGTGATGAAGTTTGAGTTTCAAACTGCTAGCTGTGAATGAATAAGCATTATATTAAAATTATCTGCCTTTTCACTGTTTATGATAGTAATCTCGCCTTTCCCAGTTCAAGTAATTGAAGTAATGCCTAAAGCTTCCAACTAACCTTATAACTTTCACAGTTGTTTATAAGAATGAGTAGTTCATGTTTAGCTAGCAAGAAAGTAGCAAATTATTATTACTATGTCAAACTGGATATAATTGCTTTAAAGAGATACCAGTGTCACAGAGGCTTTCTGTCAAATACAAAAATGAACCATAGAAATGTATTCAACTTGCTCGTCTGCCGTACATTGTTCTATTGAAATCTGGAGCGACCAGAAATTTCATATTTGTAATATGCAAGGAGAAAGGGGGAATGGTATACTGGTAAGCTATTGAATGTATCATGCCTCCATAAACACATTAGACATGCGCTGAGGGCCCGTTTGAGAAAGACTGCTGCCAGCATGAGGCCGTGGGAATTTTGAGGTTTATCTGGACTACAAAATAAGAATCCGTCTTCAAAACATTTAAAAACTGAAGCTGATGAAATAAAATTGAGCATAAAAACCACAAACTTTGTTTCAGACTACTCTTTGAGTGAAATTGAGCAAATGTGGTAGCACATGCCTGGCATCCCAGCACTTGGGAATGGAGGCAGAAATCAGGGGATTTAATCCTCAGCTAAAGAGGAACTCTGGCGCCAGGCTGTGCACAAGAGACCCTGTCTCAGAAAACGAAGCCCAACTGTCTTTATAAAATGTGTTTCTTAGGGCTGGAGAGCTTAGGAGTTAGGAGCACATGCTGCTCTTGCAGAGGACCTGGGAGTGTTTCCCAGCACTCACATGGTAGCTTGTAGCAGTCCGTAACTCCAGTTCCAGGGGATCCAACACCAACTTCTGACCTCTTGAGAGCTTCTGCATACACGTGGTATACACATAATTTTTTTTAGAAAAAAAAATATAGAAAGAGAGCAATTCTTCCAGCAGATCCAGGTTTTTTTCCCTAGAACCCACATGGGAGCTTACAGCCATCTGTAACTCCAATTCTAAAGCCTTCAGTGCCCTTTTCTGACCTCATTGGATACAAGACATGCATGTGATATGGGGATATACTCATCTAGGCGAAACACCTATACGCATGAAATTAAATTTAGAAGTATGTGTGTGTATGTATAGTACTTGAAAATATTAAAACATTCAAAAATCTTAAGCAACTGACATAAAAGTTTAAAAGCTATATTAGTATATTAAAGAGCTTTATTATAATAAAATATAGTCAAGTAATTGGGATGATTTTATATAGAGCTTATACATACTTAACTTCAAAAATAAGCTTGTTTACTTAATTAATTTTATAAGTAGTTTACAGCCAATGTGTGATAGTCTATTAAAATAATTAAAAGAAGTCAATTCAAACAAATGCTAATGCTGGTATTTCAGACACATTTATCTCAAAGTCATCTGTATTAATAGGGGATTGGGAACTAACTGAATTCTCAAATGTTTGAGAAATTCAAAGATGAAAAAAATTATTATGATAACTTTGTTCTTGATAGCTTTTTCTGAGGCTTCTGAGTTTTTAGTAAGTCGCAATTGTGCTACAAACTTACCTTGGAGTGACCTGGTAGGAATGTGTCACATGGTTAGCCTTACTAGCCTTGCCAACTGTATAGAGACTAGCTTTCGAATTAAATGATCTGGCTAAATGGTTGGCTACAAATGACTGATGCATTATTTGTATGTATAATTTTTACATGTGATGATACCTAAGGTGTGTAACTATAAACATTTAAGGTTCATGTTCGTAAAATTTTATGTAAATATCTTCATTTTAGATTATTGATAAAAGCAAGAGAGACCCAACAGAAGAGATTGAAATTCTTCTTCGTTATGGACAGCATCCAAACATTATTACCCTAAAGGATGTAAGTAGATTGTTTAACAAGCTCATGTTTGAGATATTTTTCAATATTCAATTCTCTGAAGTAGACAAAGACTACTTCAGAATAATCGGCTTAAAAAGTAACTTAGTATGAATGAATGTGGAGATTATTATCTTAAGCAAAATATCCCAGATTTTGAATGACAAATGCTGCATAGTTCTCATAAGAATATCCTACATTTGCATGTGTGTTTGTGTGTGTGTGTGTGTGTGTGTGTGTGTGTACACAAATGTGTTTACACAAATAAGGGGTATGGTCATGAAACTAGAAAGGTGACTATGAGAGGTGATAAACATATCTTAAGGGAAGATTGAGAAGGGAACATGAGATCATAAGAGGCAGGAAAGGAGATAACATTTGAAACGTAAATAAAGAAAATATCCAAGAAAAAAAATAACAGGGAACTGATAGTAGGAAGGAGGGAACCAGCAGGACAGAGACAGGAGATTAGAGGGGAATATAGTGGAAGAAAAGGATTGATTTAAAAAAAAAAACAATATGTATGATAATCCCATGATGAAACTCAATAATTTGTATACTAACATATATGTGTTTGTGTGTGTGTGTGTGTGTGTGTGTGTGTGTGTGTTAGATTTGAGAACAATATTGATGACCTAATTCATAAAGAAAAATGTAGGTGGCTAGAGAGACAGTCTGCTCAGTGTTTAAGAGCACTTGTTGCTCTTCTAAGGGACCTGAGTCCATTTCCTAGCACCCACTTCAGGTGCTTTACAACCAATTATCTGTGACTCTAGCTCCAAGGGATTTGATGATTCTGGCTTCTACAGACACTAATACTCACATTTACATGCATGTGGATACGCGCGCGCGCGCACTCACACACACACACAAATCTTAAAAATTAATAAAAATAGGGGAGTACCAGGACAGAAAAGAAGGAGGGGGTTGATTGGAGAATGGTCGGAGTGATGAGGGCTTATGGGACTTATGGGGAGGAGGGAACCAGGAAAGGGAAAATCATTTAGAATGTAAACAAAGAATATAGAAAATAAATAAATAAATAAATA
>BDUI01000370.1:23943-35354 GCA_002335545.1 Apodemus speciosus | reverse complement strand
TGTTGATCACCAAAGGAAGTCAGGACTGGAACTCAAGCAGGTCAGGAAGCAGGAGCTGATGCAGAGGCCATGGAGGGATGTTCCTTACTGGCTTGCTCAGCCTGCTCTCTTATAGAACCCAGGACTATCAGCCCAGGGATGGCACCACACACAAGGGGCCCTCCCCCCTTGATCACTAATTGAGAAAATGCCCCACAGCTGGATCTTATGGAGGCACTTCCTCTACTGAAGCTCCTTTCTCTGTGATAACTTGACACACAAAACCGGCCAGTACAGTTCCCTAAGTCCAGAGTTCTCTGAATGTTATAAACCTCTAGAATTAGAGCAGAGCTAAGAAAAAACAGAGTAAAGTGATCCTTTGCACCTTAACATTGTGGTACTCAGAGAAAAGAGAGGAGAGATTGGAGGGTTTTTTTCTCACAAACCTATTGCAAAAAATGCTTTATGACCAAAGGACTGCTGCTAGGAAACACAGCATCATAAAAGCTGAAGAAAGCGCTGATGCCAGAAATACGGAGGAAGACAAGGAGACTTAGCCTTGTCTTGTTCTTCTCCTTCACCTCATAGGACCTGGTGTCAAAGATGCTTCATGTCGATCCTCATCAGAGACTGACTGCTGCTCTGGTGCTCAGACATCCTTGGATTGTCCACTGGGACCAACTACCACAATACCAACTAAACAGACAAGATGCACCGCATCTCGTAAAGGTGAGCAGCCCAATGTATAGCCATCATTGCTTTCTGTGTGGCCTCCAAGGTGGACAAGGCCAGCTAAGCCTCCAAGGACCCTTTTTCCATGCCCTCAGAAACTTTCTCTTTTGTCTTGTTCACAAGTTCTAGTGTGGGAGTCTCATACATGAGTGTCTAACATGTCGGGGTGGGGACACAAGGCCTACCAGAATGGCAGTAATTAAGTTAACTTAAGGAAAACGTTTTGTCATTCTGTATACACAGGTGTTCACTATCAGTAAGAACAGAATCTGTGAATTTTTCCAACTGAAAGATCATATAGCCTCTCATATTACAGGGTCATAAAGACAAATTAAATGGCCCTAAGAAAAATGAGGAGTACACTATTTGAGCCCCTCTCTGTTCTTTCTCATATAAAATTTCAACCTCTCACGTGGGCCTCAGTTTTAGTTAAATCTGCAATATTCACCGGAGGTTATTCTCATTATGAGACTGGTAAAGATCTGTATTCTTTTACATAAGAAGAATTCCTTGGGACAAACCTTTGTTTTAAATCTGCGCCCCTGGCATTTTCACTGTAACTTTCCTTTACCTTTTCCAGGGCGCCATGGCAGCTACATACTCTGCTTTAAACCGCAATCAGTCGCCAGTGTTGGAACCGGTGGGCCGCTCTACTCTTGCTCAGCGGAGAGGGATTAAAAAAATCACCTCAACAGCCCTGTGAAGTGACCTCAGTGAGATGTTTGGTACCGTGATGTAAGCTGATAGCACAAGTTCTGGCGACAGGTAGCACATACCTGAGAGACACCTGCAAGCACACACTGTCCCAGCTGGTACCCACAATGCTGCTGCTCCTGCTGCTCCTGCTTCATCTCTTCTCGCTTTAATTGATTGTTAGCAAGTTAGATTTTCCTGGAGCTCCGGAACGAAAATGGAAACATGATGAAGATCTATTCACTGAATCAATAAAAATAATGAACACATGAATACCACCTAAAATACACTGAATAAAAGTACTCTACACCATATAGCATTATTTTTATAGGAAATATTTCATGTCCCCTAAATATTCTTTGTTAGTTATAGGGATGGACAGTTTATGTTAAGCACTTAGCTTAAACAATTCCTTTATATTAGCACTGTATCCCTTGTGCCATCCAACATTTTGTATGTTTTTGTAAACAGTTCATATACAGTACATTTCTGTACTGCTTTCTTTAATGTATACATGCCTTGTTTAACTTGGAGTCTACTAACCAATTGACTATTAAATCTGGATAAATATTTCACCTGGATTAACAGTATTGTTGGAAAACCTTAAAGATGGCCAGATTGATTGAACAGCTATTGAATGTAATTCTTTCAAATTGTACATATCGCCCCATCTGTTTCACAGGTTGGTCCATTTGTTCTTCAAGTCAGGTGCTCTGTCAGACTAACTAGAGAGCTGTTAATGGGAGAGGAAGTTGGTGCGTGGGTGGCATGAAATCAGTAATACACCTATGAAGTCAGTCCATAGACTTTGGGATTTCTTAGGGTTTCTTTCCCTAATTAAAAAAGTAGTCCTTGCACTTTTAACCTTATGTAGCCCTCATAATTAGTATTTGGCATATAATTTGAAAATTTGCCTGTATCCATCAAAGGCCTTTAAAAGAACCATAGTAAAGAAATTAGAGAAGGAAATTTTAGCAATTGGTAATTAAAGCCTTATTGGATATTTCACGTTTAAATAGATATTCTATATTAAACACTAATTTGAATGTAATAAAGACCACAGGCCTCCATATAAAATTGGATTAAGCTTTCTTATTTTAGGGAATAAAATATTCTTCATCAAACAATATCTGTTCTAACCTAAAGTCATAGCTGCGGAAGACTGAATGATCAGCACTGTTTTCGGAATCCCTGTTGATGATTTATAGCCATATGATGTTTCCTTTGACTTCAGTAGTCACCAGATTTCATAATGGCCCCTGGCAGCACTTCAGGTGCACTATTCAGTATTCACTTCTAACTTGGTAGTTTCTGGTTTCATTTAACAACAGCAACAAAAAAGCACACTTCTATCCATCATTACCCATATCTTTGTCACACTACACAGTGTACATTAATATGTGATGAGATGTGATAAACATGAGCAAAGAAAAAGTGACGTAACCCCTCATCAGGCATGTGCCCCAAAACGTGAGTCCTTTACTGCTTTTTGCAGTTCATAAAAAACAGCCCTTATTTTCTCTGCTACTAAAGAGAAAGAGAAAATCTCTTAATACCCCCTTTACCCAAGCAACACAAAATGATGATTGCATAGAAATCAAATGTATGCTCATCTTCTAACTGGAAAGAAGTTCTACATACCATCTGTTGAAGTTCTTAAGAATATGGACGCTAACTATTCAAGGTTGCTTTCCATCACCCAGCAAGAAAGCCTTTCCCCCTCTAGTCAGTGTGTCCAGTTCTTCCATTTATTGTATCTCCCATTTAATTTTTCCTAACATCATGCTGCCTTTCCTTCATATTATCACCCAAGCAGGAGCTAAATTCATGTATTTCTTCATGGCAGTCCTCTACTATAGTATATTGCAAAGTTGATTTCCTTTAAGAATTGCCTCCTTTATCTAGTCAAACTTCCAGTTTTATTGGAGAAAAGCAATAGATTCATAAATCTGAAGGCTTCCTACTGACAAAGCAGGTTAGGAGCATAAGTGATTGCATCTGTGGCTTTGGTGTTCACATTGTCTTTGAGCAGATGCAGCTGACAATGTAGTGCTTGTGCTGGGTTCGCCTTTCCATTCCCTTCACAAAGTCCATTTCTCACAGGCCACTATACTTAACGGCTCCTGAAGTCTTCCGCCTTTCAACCATCCCTGCCAGTTTCTAGGACTTATCCTAGAGTTGTTGGTCCAGATTTTATGTTTCACTGAAGGAACTAAATTAACAGGCCTCTTTACAGACATCTCTTGGTTAAGATGCAAAATAATATCCCAGACAATAGAAATGCATTTTAACATAGTCAAGCACACACTGGAAACTATGAGTTACAATACTGTGTGTTTTGCATCTTCCCTTTCAAGTGATGATATTAAATTAAGGTAAGTTTTTTTTTTTTACTGTTTATGATTCATTTCAGCTCCTTCTGTTTAAAAGGATATCTTCTGAGTGCATATTCCCTTAAATTTAGCAGATGTGAAGTAAATCTTAGTTTCACAAGCCACCCCAAAAGTCTAAAAATAATTTTAGCAAGACCCAAAGTCAAGAAGCTGTGAGGCTGGCATATGGAAGAGTCAGTTCTGAGTGTCTGGAGGGAGGATGTTGGGTATTTGCAGTAGTTTCCACATTTCACATGCATTGCACGCCAAAGAACAGGGTGGGGGCGGGGGTCAACGATTTTCCATCTGTTCTTTCCATGTGGCTTTTGTTGGGATCAGCAGACATCAAGAGAAGTGGGGGTTGTCCTCTAAGCTGTGCACATACTCTCAGCCTAGGAAGAATTTGAAGAGAGTAGGTACAGAAGTCAAAAGAAGGCATGTGTTTGACAGGGAAAGGACCAGGGTAGGCAAATCCTGGGATAATAGTTGCAAAAGGCTTTCTAGACTTTGGGGTCTTGGTATAAGATGTCCTTAATTACTGTGGGGGCCAGTAACACACTTTTCAACATGACTTTGGTAGTCTCCATTCCCTGGCTTTATGAATTACCTACACTTTCAGGTTGTTTTGCTGTATTTTATAAAATAAGTTCCATCTTACTATGGTGTTGAAAATTTGAGACTTGGGAAAGTATTCAGAGAGCTCTGGAATGCAAAGGATCAAAACGGCTCTCTTTTCTGTGACTCACAAAAACAATGGATTTCATGGCTGATCTTGGTGCTTAAACCAGGAAGGTCCAGTCTAACTCTATCTGTTCCTCTGCAAGCTCCAACTCCTGTGACTAACCTGGATGTATACATTGAGCCTTATTTAATTCACAGAGAAGTTGACTTAATTCAGTGTTTTTATTTCAATGAAAACAGTCCTCTTTCAACCCCAGGTTACTTATTACATTTTGCTGATCTCCCCCAAGAGATCATTGGTGGAGACCAATTAATGAAGGAGTGAATTCAGTTTCTTAAGACTGTGGTATTCTACAGAGCCACACCTAACCTCTTTTTCCAGTGAAGAATCTACACAATAATACCCAAATATGGATGGCCAAGAAGAATCTGTATCTACAGTGTGCTTTGTGTGTTTTTGACACTGCTGTATTTTGTGTTGCCAAGTGACTTGTAACTGGTTCCAAAGTGACAGTTCTTTTAAAATTCTAGTAATTAAGTCAACTTAAAGTTTTGTAAAACCTGGTGTCACTATAGGTCTCACAAGTACCACTTTTATTCCAGTCTTTAACTGTTCATAATGGGCATAGCAAGGGTTGGAGTGAGAGCCTACTTCCTACCTCTTAAGGCACTTTCCTCGTTGTTTTGCCATATAACCTTGAACTGCATGATAAGCTGTTGAAATATCCATGACTTTTCCCAGAGCAACTAGCAAGGTATATGACATTTTGGCTAGAGATTAGTGGGAAGGAAAATTTAGAGGTTTAAGTCCAGATGTAGGAACCTCAAAAAAAAATGTCTTCTAAACACATACCATTTAAATACAATATATGGAAATGTATTTGAGCAGAGAGTCACTATAATAGTTCTCTCTAAGTAGATTAGTTCAATGTCCAATGAAAGTGAACATCTTTATTCCTATATTACTATAGTACTGGATGAACTGTATACTGAGTTTTTCAAACAAGTATTTAAAGTAGAACTTTTAAGTACAGAGCAAGGGCATGAGGATAAAGACTTTGGGTTGTGTTTCTGTAAGTGTAGTTTGCCATATAAAGATTTGTTTCTTAATTTTAAAAAAAATGGTTTCAAAGTATTGCCATTCATTAGCATCCTTAATGATTATGAGTGATGAGTGTGTAACTTGAAATCATATACATGTATTAGTTTATCTTAACTTTTTGCCCTAAATAAAAGGGAAGGTGTACACCTAAAAGATGTAATTATTTTGCATTTTTGGCCATGGGTGGGAATGGGGTGGGTATCTACTTGAGCAGTTTTTAAAAAAGAAAAAAATCAGAAATATTTTTCTACTATTATATATGATCTTCCTTTATACTAGTTTATCTCTAGTAAGGCATGCCAGAAGCCCAAGCAAGGTACCATATCAAGGGTTCTTACGTGCTGTACCTTTCATTGGTGGGTAAATCGCATCAGATGCTTGGCATTGTGGCCATAGTTATGAAGTGCTTGTGAGGATCAGATTTCACTGAATACTAATTTGTTTTACTTAAGAGGTTAATCTGGGAAGTTTGCAAATCATACTATTAATGTGTAATCTAAGCTCTTTCCAATGTATCCATGAATAATCCTGGAACAATATTGCTTGTAATCCTGTCACAGAACAGGTTTTGTAATCTTTAAAAGAAATGGAAATTTATATAATAAAGTTTCAAGTAAAGCATGTACGTCCCTTTTTATCCAATTATTTTAACTATATGATTAGAACTTTACAATATAAAATTTTCTATCCAAATTGTTTTTATAAAATTGTGCTGATAGAATTTAAATCAGGAATATTTCTAATTTAATAAGTGCAAAATAATTTGCTATGCATCATCTTAGAAGTATGTGAGCAGAACCTTCCCCAATATTAGGCCAGGCACAAATGAAATAATCTTTTTCTAGAAGTCCACAACTACCAGACTTGGCTCCAAAAATTCCCCTTCTCCTTTGTTATCCTAGTTCTCCTTTGGGTTTTCTGTTCTATCCAGAGTGAACCTGGTAACCTCAGAGTTGATCACCCAAACCTCCTTGCTTTTGTAATGTACCCACGGAACAAAACTCAAGTCTTTGCTTCTTGGTTAATTCTATCTGCATCTCTAGATGGTGTATGAAATGATACAAGTATGCAAATGGCACTGCAAGTTTCTGGTTTTTAATTACACTTAAGTCCTTACAGTATTTGTCCATCATGTTTTCCTTATTGAAATCCACTCTCCTATTTCATTTTCTTTTTTAAATAAGTTTGTTGGGGAGGGGTAGAGAGGTGTTTTGGTTTCCTTTGGTTTTGGACTTTAGAGACAGGATTTCATGGTGTAAATCTTAGTCTGCAACTGAGTATATATACTAACCTATCCTCGGACTTGCAGCAGTCCTGCCTCAGCTGCCAAAGTGCTGGGATTCCAGGCATGCACCACCCCTCTGAGGTCCATTTGTTTTCAAAATATTTTTATTGAGATATAATTCATATATATCATAAAGTTTGCCTATTTAACACTTACAATTCAGTGTTTTTAGCACATTTGCAGAGTTAACAGGGCCATCATGATAGCAAGTTTTAGAACATGTCATCATCAAAGAAAATTTGTATCCTCAACTACCACAGCTGTCGTTCTTGGACAATTGCAATACCGCATACATAGTTTTCGTTTCTATCTTTGTCCCCTACAGTCATTCTTAACACATGAGCCAAATGATCTGTTTAAAACCTACCAAGGGTTACAAGTGATCTGGTATCCTTACATCTCTAATCCTGGTCTTCTCTCCCAAACTGCTCCCTGGCTGGCTGCATTCTTCCTCATACCATCTGTTCCAATCTGTTGGCTGTTGTGATAAACACCATGAACACTTGGGGAGAGAGTTGGGGAGGAGCGGACTTATTTGGCTTACATGTCCTGATCATTGTCATAGAGGGAACTTAGGACAGGAGCTGAAGCTGAGGCCACTGAAGAATGCTCCTTGCTGACTTGTCCTCTCTATGGCTTGCTCAGCCTGCTTTCATATACAGCCAGAGTCCACCAGCCCAGGAGCAGCCCGCAGTGGGCTGGATGTACCGCAGCAAACAGTAATCAAAATGTCCCACAAAGATGTTCTCCTGAAGGTAATTCCTCAGGTGAGATTCTCCCTTCCCCTGTAGCTCCCAGTTTGTGCTAAGTCAGCAGAAACTAAGCAGCACACTGGCCTGGGTCTTTCTTGACCGTAAGCATAGGTACTGCACCGGGTCCCTTGCCCTTCCTGTTTTCCCTGCCTACACATTTCTGACCAATGTCCATATGATATCCTCCTCGTCAGGTTATTCTGATAAACACATGTAGGAATCTTGCTAAAGGAGACCAAAAAAGAAAAAAAAAAGCTGATTTGTATTTTCTCCTATGAGACTTTACATCAAGTACTTGACTTTTAAACATACAGTTGTACACTTCGGGTCTGATTACTAGGCTAAACACCTGGCATATTGCATTCATTCCTGTGATGAGAAAACTGAGGCTGACAAAGATGAGCTAGCTGTCTCGGATCATAGAGTAAGAAGTTTTGTAAAAATCTGTTGTAACTCGGGTCTCTATAAATGCCAAAGCCCAATCTTAGAGGCGTCTGGAGTTTCGGCCATCTCCACACGGTAGACAAGGAGGAAGCCTGGGCTACAGCGAGCCCTGCCTGCCCCCCAAAAGCCTGTAGGTTGAAAAAATTCAAATGAAAAGAGAAAACCGGAACCTTTTGATTCCCCTGTCATTTTTCATTTCTTGAGAGCTGGTCTCACTGTATATGTATATGTAAAACTCAGAGGCTCCTGCCGCCTCAGACTTGGAGTGCTGGGTTGAAGGTGTGTAGTAACATGCCCGGTTTCCCTGTCATCTTTTAATTACACTCTGAAAAATCTATCTGCCGCTGAGTTTCTCAGCGGGGCAGGAGCTGTAGGATGCTTCCCAGCATCTCCGGCCTCTATTCAGGCATGAGCATCAGCCCTTCCTTCCTCCCCTTCTGACAACTGGAAATGTCTCCGGACACTGCCAAATGTCCACAATAGAGAAGTACTGTTAGATCATTATACCTTTTTCTCTTTCATTTAGTCTCCTTCCCTATAGAATGTTAAAATGCTAATGTTTCCAAAAAGGTCATTTAAAATAAGCCTACCTTTAAATTTATATTGTTGCCAGAATGGAGGGGTATGTGTGGCAGTCAGAGGACAACTTTGTGGAGCTGGTTCTCTGCTTCTATGGGTTCCAGGAACTGAACTCAGCTTGCTGGGCTTTCCTGGGAAGTGCTTTTCCCTACTGAGCCACCTTACTGGCCCGAATAAGCCTAGTTTGAAGTGATTTGCTCTGAGGAGTTATGCAGTATTCCTTTGCTGGAACCAGCAGAACAAAGACTGGGAGAGTGAGTTGTTTAAACATCAAAAATGTACATTCTGTTGACTGTGTGTTTTGTTTTTGTTTTTGTTTTTGTTTTTGTAGTCAGAATCTTACTATGTAGCCCAGGCTAGCCTGGAACTCACTACATAGCCCAGCTTTCTCCGAAATTTGCAGCACTCTTCCTGCCTCAGTTTCACAGGTGCTAGGATTATAGTCGTGAACTCCCAGGCCTGCCTAGTACTTTTATTCAGTTTCGAAGACTAAGACTCCAAGTCTAAGGTCAAGGCAGAGACAAATCTGGTCTCTTCTGAGGTCCCCATGGCTTTCAGATGATTACTGGCTCAGGAACTGTTTGTTCTTCTTCATGCATCATTATGCCTAGGTGCTAATTACATTCGTTTTGGTTTTGGTTTTAGATAGGGTCTCACTCTGTATCCTTGGCTGGCCTGTAACGCACAGTTCGCTTTCCTCTGCTTCCTCAGTACTGGGATTATAGGCCTGTCACCATGCCCAGCTTAATGTCAAGTCTTGGCATCAAGTCTAAGGATCTCATTTCAGTATAGACTCCTTAATGACCAGACACAGTAATATACATACGTGTTAGACCTTCAGCATGAATATTGGGAGATTTGGATCCTATCATCGACTTTAGTGTATCCCTTTTACCCTACCATGTGCAGACATTCTGTTAAGTGTTATAGACAGACCTGGCTACAGTGAGTTAGGGACGAGATTTATTTTTACGGAGCATGCAAATATTCGGTTAAAGTTTGGAAGGGGATGGCAGGCGTGCCTCCTCGCCTTCCCCTTAGGTTTCCAGCTTGGCTGGGCTGGTGAAAGGGCCCCAGTAAAACTCAACTATGAGGTTAGTGAGTCAGCAGCTTGTCAAGCCTGGGACTCACTTGGCTAGGAAGCAGAGATGATGCCCAAGCCAGCTGCCTGCACCACCTCAATTTCCCCTCCTCTCCTCCTCTCCTCCTCTCCTCCTCTCCTCCACTCCTCCACTGTGACGCAGGGCCCCTCCCGGCCCCTTCCGGACGCCGGGGCCCCGCTCCACCCACTGCGTGCCCACTGGCAGCGGTGAGCCCCTCCCTGGCAGGCTTCTCCCTCGGCTCCCACCACAGGGCTGCCCCTTGGCCACGCCTGCGCCTTAGAGCCGAGGGAGGGTGGGAGGCTGGGCCCCGCGGGCGGGGGAGGAGGAGGGCGGGGAGAAGCACCGCCCGCTGCCGCGACGCCATTTGCCACTGCCGAGCGTGGGCACCGGCAGTCCTCGCAAGCTCCGGTGACCAGCCTCTCCCGAGCACGCTTCTTGACCCGCCGCACAGTCTTCATCCCGCGCACTTCTCAGCGCCGCTCGCCGGAGTCACCCACCGTTCCTGCCGCCAGCCTGAGCAAGGTCCCGCACACCGCCAGCCAGTCTTTGCCGCCATGCCCAAGAATAAAGGTAAGGACGCCGCTGGACCGGGGCTCGGCTCCCTGGGCTCTGCTCGCGGCTTCGAGGTCAGCCCAGGCCGCAGTGACCTTCCTGCCATCTCTCCTTGCCTCTCCTCGGGCTGCATTCTCCGCGTCCTACCCGGAGCTCGGCAGAAGCGCAGGGAAGTTACTCCTGGCTCCCAGTTTGGCCACATTGGGGTGGAGCCGACGCCATTTTTTGTAGGGCCTCCTGTGTGAGAATGTGGGCTCGTGCCCCCGATTCGCGCCACACTGACCGCGGCGCCGCGGGGACCCGTGGGGACACCTGCCTCGGACTTCTTGGGCTTCCAACACCTGGGGAGCTAAGCCCTGGGAGCCAGTCTGAACTTTGAAAAAGGGTGATGCCTTGCTTGCTTTCGTGCCCATCTGGCACCTCCTCCCTAGGATTCTTTCTGGACACTTAGTTGGTACTGTTGAGGCCGCTCCCATGTAGCCAATGGCCAGTACTCTGATGCAGTCTTGAAGTTCATCCCTAGAGAATCACTTTGCTCCATAGTTTTACCTGGCTTAACTTTTTCCGGAGCACTTGACCAATTTTTAGTCAACTTTTCCACTTTTGCTTCTGATCATGTATATGTTTTGATGGAAAAAATAATGATTACAAATTCTAAGCAGAAGTGCAGCGTTCCTGCGGTCATTCACATTTGTATATATTTACAGGATTTTGTGGTAGTGTGTGTGTTTTTTTTAATAGGATCAAATCTCTCCCTACCAGCACTCTACCACCGTGCCCCCAGGCTGACCCAGAATCCACTCTACCCCAAACTAACCTGGAACTTGGGGTTCTGCTTCAGCTTCCGGAGTAGCTGGAGCTACAGGCTTGCTATATTCATTGTCCTCGTAATTTCTCCAAAAATGTAAAGCAAAAAGTAGTGAAAAGCTTTCATTTCCTACAGGAGACGAACACATTACAAGGCCCTTAAGAACTTGGATAGGGCCGTCCGTGCCTGATGGTGCACACCTTTAATCCCAGCACTTGAGGCAGAGGCAGGYGGATTTCTGAGTTCCAGGACAGCCTGGTCTACAGAGTGAGTTCCAGGACAGCCAGAGCTACACAGAGAAACCCTGTCTCTGAAACAACCAAAAAAAA
>BDUI01000369.1:103245-123449 GCA_002335545.1 Apodemus speciosus | reverse complement strand
TTTTTTTTAATTGACAGGAATAAATTGTCTTGGTACATGTACATTCCCTATAAAGGAGTGAATGATCAGTCTTCAGGGTGGGAGGCATAGTTGGCTCACTGCAACTCTAATACCTGCTTTCTATAATTCAGATTTATATTCCTCATACAAATATAAATCTATATTGTTCATACAGAGAGGAATGCATTTCTACCGTAAATAATTATTAAACTTTTTTCTTTGTAAAGTCCTAAGCATTCATAAAGTTGTAACACTATTATTATAAAGCCTTTTTTGTGATCATTATTTACTGTCAGCTGCTGAACCCTACATTTCCTTTTCCTGAAGGTGGAAGCGCTACAGGGTCATCGTGTCATAGACATTGCGTGTGGCAGTGGTGATGCCCAGACACTGTGCCTCACTGATGATGATACTGTCTGGTCCTGGGGAGATGGAGACTATGGCAAGCTTGGCAGAGGAGGCAGTGATGGTTGCAAAGTGCCCATGAAGGTATTTTTGATCTGTGCATCCCAGATCTGCAGTTTCTTTCCCTTGAGTGTGCTTCTTAGGAGCATTCTGTTGATTGCAGGAGTAAAAAGTGACCAAAGGGACCAGGACAGTGGATAACTTAGGTGYTGTTTGTGTTCAGTTKGGAAAGGCATGTAATCCAGATGCGATTACAGAGCCTGTGGTTTTGTGTARTGTGTATATCTGCTTGACATACAGAGCTAACACAGGTCCCWCTTCAGTTYATGGTGATAAATTGGGGCCATCTAATGTAGGATATAGACTAGAACTTGCTTCTAGAGGATATGATAGATCTCAAGCAAAGAGAAGAGGCCATGTGTTGCCAAGTTCATCGGCTTAAGTTAGGGGTCTACCTGTGCTGAGGGTGACTCAGTAATTTCTTAAAGCTATCAGGTGATTTGACTATCTTTGCTAAGTGGCTATAGAGATTGAGGGGAGTAATGTGTCTAGATCATATTAGATCAGTGTGCTAGATAATTTCCTCTGTGCCCTGCAGTATGTGATTATTGTAATGTTGTACCGTTGGGGTACTRTGGAAGAAGACTAGGACTTGCGTATGCTCAGTGTCTTTCTTACTGTACAGATGTGGAACAGAGAGTCTCGGGACATAGGCATCGTGGGGCAGATTCGGACCAGGTGGTTCATACCAGGGGCCCTTCATATGAGGGACCTGGCCCAGCCACGTAGCTGTTGTTTTGGTGTTGTGGTTCTCAGTGCAATTGCTGTTGATTCCATAATGACTCTTTTAGTCTAAGTTGGTTTAAGTTTTTAAAGTGAAAATTSACACTGAAGCAAAGCAATACTTGCCATAATCACAGTACTCAAGTTTGTAAATTCAAGGCTTAACTTGGATTATATAATGAGACTCTAAAAGAAAAAAAAAATCAAATTAAAATCCACTCCTTCACTCACACAGAATGCTCAATATTCATCTCAAGGTGGCATCCATTTCTGTCACCGGCAGCCCTTTCCTTTTCCCAGGACAGGTATATTGTAACCTCATTATAAGTTGCTCAGGATTTCTCCTTTTATGATGGAAAATGATTGGACTTCATTAACTAAGGAAGGCTTTTTACATTTGAATATTAAGATGTTGAACATGGGAAAATCTGGAAGAGGATATTACTGATGGCACTGTGACAGGGCAAGAGATCCAGATAGATAGYGAAAAGAATGAGGTTTTAGTTAATTTAATTTAATTTTGTTTTGTTTTGTTTTTTGTTTTTTTGGGTTTGGKTTTTTTGAGACAGGGTTTCTCTGTGTAGCCCTGGCTGTCCTGGAACTCACTCTGTAGACCAGGCTGGCCTCTAACTGAGAAATCCACCTGTCTCTGTCTCCCAGAGTGCTGGGATTATAGGCGTGCACCACCACTGCCCGGCTAATTTTAAAAYTAAATATGGGAAATAAAGTAGGAAGGCATGCGTAGATACCACACGGAGCAGTTTGCTGGGTGAGAAGAAGCAATGACCAGACGAGTGAGGCCTGACCGGGTCCTGCATGGGATGTAGAGGGTACATATGGGTGTTCATGGGTCATAGCATGTCACAGGTTATCAGCTGAGGGTGTGTTAATTGTTCACACCTGGTGAGATGCCCTAGCTCTCCTGTCTCACGCCTCTGCTTCTTTCCTGCAGTTACTCTGGTAGACTAAATATTCTATGTGAGTACAGATGCTCCRAGCTCTTACTAGATTCGGTTAAGTCTCAATGTGATCGCAGCAGCCAACAGCGGCCTTGATGAAGTCTGCCTGATTGCACCTTTTTCCTTTCTAGATCGATTCTCTCACTGGCCTTGGAGTAATTAAAGTGGAATGTGGATCTCAGTTTTCTGTCGCTCTTACCAAGTCTGGAGCTGTTTATACATGGTATGTCAGAGTGTGCAATCCCACTAAAACCATATTTAAAATTTTTAATTTTGTTTGGGCATTTTGTCYKCATGTATGTCTGTGTGCCTGCCTGGTGCCCACAGATGACAGAAAAGCCATTATGTCCCCCTTGGAACTTGATTTAGACATGATAGTGATTTATCATGTTACCTGGGTCTGCTGGAAGAACAGCAGGTCTCTTGATTGTTGAGTCATCTCTCCAGCCCCTAAAACCATTGAAACGTTYAATTGCCTTCTTGTTAACTTCTGTGACRGGCCGTGATTGGGTGCTGGAGGATAGTGCTTACACCTCGAGGGTAGCTGTGTGAGGGCAGCAGGGTGGAGTACAGATGACCGTAGCCCAGTAAGTGGCGATGTTTTCCTTTAATGCAGGGGTAAAGGTGATTATCACCGGCTGGGCCATGGATCCGATGACCACGTTCGGAGACCTCGGCAGGTTCAAGGACTGCAGGGGAAGAAAGTCATTGCTATTGCCACTGGCTCCCTGCACTGCGTGTGCTGCACAGAGGATGGTAGGTTCAAGCCTGACGTTACAGAGCTGAGGCCTGTAACTCTAAGGTTATCTCACACAATTCGAATTGTAGTTCTAGAGACCGAGGGCAGGGTTTGACCCCCTCATCTTCAGTCTTCTGTGTCACCCTCCTAAATGTGTTGTGTTATGTTGTGTTGTGTTGTGTGGCTTTGCAGAAAGGCCTGAGATACTGTCCTCAGGCAGGCATCCTGTGGGCCCGTCCTTAGCATCTAGGAACTCTGTCCTGACAGGGCTCCCTCCTTCCTCAGATGCTGAGTGGGCTGAACTGTTTGTGTAGTGTGGTCTGTGCCGACAGCTGGTTTCCTCGGGTGTGGAGCTTTGGTTGTGCCAGGTGAACATTGTCCATCCCAGGGCAGAGTCTTTCTGTAGTCTGTAGCCATCATACCTGTGGATGGAGTGGCCTCGCAGGCAGTTTTGAACACTGAGGCTCATGAAGAGTTGGTAAATGTATTTCTCCACAACCTTGCTGGACACAAGGGACAAAATGTCCATGGGRGCCTACCACATAGCCCAGGAGACCAGARCCATGGCGGCATCATTGAAAGCTTCAATGAAAGGAATGAGYAGTTGGCCATCAGGCCTCAGCTTCTTCAGGGCCACACCAGAGATGATGGCAGACAGTACCAGATCCAGAGTGTTCATGCTCTCTACCTCGTCCCAGCTGCAAACTGGCTGCCTTGATCTGTCTTTGTGTACAGGTGGCAGCTAGCTGTACGATAGATAGATCCGTGTCCCTGGGTGCAGATGAGGCAGCAAACACCAGACTGGAGGAGGAGATATTCCTCACAAGCTCTAGGAGGAATCCAGCACCTCCTGGTGTCTCTAGTAAAACCTTTGATGGTGGTAAAGGTGCCTAGCGGTAGTACCAGAGACAAGCCCGCTCTGAGTACACAGAGAAAGAGCAGCAGCCATGCACCCAAGGCCTCTCATGCCTAGGTTAGCGGCACCTCCAATCAGGCTGCAAACAAGGCATAGCAGCAGCCTGGAGAAGGTGAGGAAGGTGAAGGTGGTTAAGCGAGTGAACACTACGGGTGAGGAGATGGTTGTCCACAGTGCTTCAGCACCATCTGCCACTAAGACCACCAGCACCAGTACCATGCCAGCCACCATTTGGAACAGCACTTGGGCTTGAATGCAGTGGTCCTGGGAACTGCTGCAACCACCTGCTAATGTACTGTGGTCCTGTCTTGAGCCCAGTGCTGGGCCACCCATTTGTAGTAGCATCCACAGCCTCTGCTCCGTTGGAGTCAGCCTTTGTTTGATCAGCAGTTAAGCTGAGCCGCGATTAGGGAGTGCTTTGAGAGCCTAGAAAACTGAGGCTGAAACTTTGGAGGGGGCCTTGGAGTTGCCACAGGCTCTTGGAGACTGGAGTGTTGTTCTGTGTGCTGATGCTCCTTTATTTTTCCTTATAGTGCTGGATTCCCAGAAGATGGGTGTTGAGAGCCCTGGGTTAGAGTTTTGGGACTGGGGGAGGCTGGACATTTTGGATCTAGGAGTTCTTCAGGTTAGGACTTAGGTGTCTTTGGCTCTAGGAAGACTTGAGGGTACCCGGGGGGCTGACATCCRCCGAAAGCTCAACATTGGCGCTGTAGATCCAGGATGCCGTGATCCCAGGTCCTGAGATACCASGGCTGGCGTGCCTAGATATTGGACACTGGGTACGACAGAGTAGGGTGGATAGAGGGTCTTGGGGTCTGGAGAGAAAACTCAGATTTCTACACAYAAAAAAACAGGGCCTGGAAATGTAGAAAGTGGCTCTCTGCTTTTGTTCTTAAGTCTTCCTTTCAAGTAACTCTCAGGATTTTTGTTTTATCCCATCACTCATTTTAACAACACCAACTACTGCTTAAGTTTAGGTCTGCCACGGTTTTCCTCKGTGGAAATGTTTTGTACTTACTAAGTATTTGTGTGAAAAAATARAAAATCTACTTGAATGTCCATTTTCTCATCCAGTATTTTCTTAGCTTATTTGTTATCATTTGTCCTGGGTGGTACTGAGAGTTGAATCATGTAGTTGTGTCTGTGTGGGACCCGTGGCTTCCTGACATAGTTCAGTACCAGACATATTTCCTTCTGGCCTTTTCTTTGTCTACATTTACAACTCCTTTCTCTTTTAGTGATAAACCTGGATTCCATTAAATGCTGTTAGTTATATTGACGTTCAAATTATGTCCTGTTTGGCTAATTTTTATCTCCTTATGTGCCTTTATGTGCCTCCTTACTAATGCATGCTTCTCGGGACAGGAGATGGTCGTCCCACTCTGTCTCTCATGTTTCTGAGCCTGCTTTGGCTGTTTCCTTAGGAACCCTTGTTCCTTTAGAGAGCAGCGTGTAAAAGATTCAGATGATGAGTATGATCACTGAAATAGGGATCCATGCTGTCTAGGCCCCCTTATTAATTAGAACTAGGAAACAAGCATTTTGTCCTCCCCTCTGTGGGCTCTTGCTTTGTCATAGGCTGCTACACAGCCACACGGTAGATGCAGTGGGTTATCCCAGAAGGGAAGCTTCCTTTTCTCAACCTCAATGCCTTGCTTGTCTGTGTGCACCTTTGCAGAGACGTCTTCTGAGGACTCATGGTCAGTCACTCACCCTATGACTTTATAACTGAATTCTTAGAGAGCAGGAAGAGGCAAGACACAGCATATTGCTCTTCATCACACAGGCACCTTATTTGAGAAATTGATACCTCGTGGCTGAATGATCTGTCCTGAGGAGACTGCCTTTTATATTGTCAAAGAGCAAAAGCCTCGTATGGTCCATTCAATGACCTTTCATTTAGACCTTTTTTTTTTTTTAATGATGGTACTTCACAGTTTAGGTCCAGCATGGACCCAGAATATATAATGAATTTTATGAGTGAGGAAGCCTATGCCTAGATTATGAATAACTAGGGAAGTGTACATATCTTTAGGAAATATGGGTTTTGTTTATATTAAAGACTGACTTTTCTTCATCTGTCTAGCATTCAGGAGCTGTCTAGGTTGTTAGGAATATTTTCCTAAGTTTCTTTTTTTTCCAGTTTATTTTTTTATTGGATATATTCTTTATTTACATTTCATTTTCCTTTTTCTCGTTTCCCCGCCCCCCAGATGTCCCATATGTCTTTCTCCCTCCCCTCGTTCCCCCATTCACCCCTTCCCACTTCCCTGTTCTTGTATACCCCTGCATTGCTGCATTGGGCCTTTCCAGAACCTGGGTCCACTTTTTCCTTCTTGTCGGACAGCATTTGATAGGTGGATTGTGTCTATGGTGTTCCAARATTCTAGGCTAATATCCACTTATCAGTGAGTGCATGCCWTGKGTRTTCTTTTGAGACTGGGTTACTTCACTCAGTATGATGCTCTCCAGCTCCATCCATTTCTCTAAGAATTTCATGAATTCATTGTTTCTAATGGCTGAATAGTACTCCATYGTGTATATATACCACATTTTCTGTATCCATTCCTCCGTTGAGGGACACCTGGGTTCCCTCCAGTTTCTGGCTATTATAAATAAGGCTGCTATGAACATTGTGGAGCATATATCCTTATTGCATGCTGGGGAGTCTTCTGGATATATGCCCAGGAGTGGTATGGCTGGGTCCTCCGGAATTATTGTGTCCAGTTTTCTGAGGAACCGCCAGACTGATTTCCAGAGTGACTGTACCAGCTTGCAGTCCCACCAGCAGTGTAGGAGTGTTCCTCTTTCTCCACATMCTCTCCAACATCTGCTGTYTCCTGAGTTTTTAATCTTAGCCATTCTGATTGGTGTGAGGTGAAATCTCAGGGTTGTTTTGATTTGCATTTCTCTAATGACTAGTGATGTTGAACATTTTTTAAGGTGCTTCTCAGCCATATTATTTGTTCTGATGAAGAAATGCTGCTGTTACATACCAGGTCCAGAGAACTAAGAAACCAGACCAGACTAGAGTTTTGGCTGACAGGTGTTGTAGAGAGTCCTGGGAAGTGTTCTTAACCTCTTTAGATACATGATTGGTTAGTGTGTGTTGACCTCTAGAAGCTGGTGCTTAGAGGRGTGAGCACTAAGACAAAACAGAAGGATAGTGAGTACTACCGTTGTGATGGCAGAACACTGGAAATGTGCACTCACTGCTCCTGTAACCTAAGTTCTTTAAATTTACTTTGTTTAGGTGAAGTTTACACATGGGGTGACAATGATGAGGGGCAGCTAGGAGATGGAACAACAAATGCTATTCAGAGACCACGATTAGTAGCTGCCCTTCAGGGTAAGAAGGTCAACCGTGTGGCCTGTGGTTCTGCACACACCCTTGCTTGGTCAACCAGCAAGCCAGCAAGCGCCGGCAAGCTCCCTGCACAGGTCAGTGCTAGCTGGGTAGGCATGGTAGAATTCGGGCACATTTTGACAGCTGGCTATCATGCAGGTATAGCCACAGATGGCTCATTTTTTCATTATATATTTACAGAGGTGTGTCACTGAAAACAGTTCAGTTTATAATACCATGAAACAGTGCTATTAAGAACTATAATACTGAGCTAGGAGCATAACTCAGTGATAAAATGCGTACTTGCTGGGCATGCATGAGGTCCTGGGTTCAATCCCCAGCACAGAAAAAAAGAAAAAAGGAGAAAAAGAGCCTTAATCCTCATATCAACTAACATCATTTGTCCAACAATTTGTTGCCTTCTTTACATTTTGTAACTWTATAAAGTAATTGATTTAGATGTGGCCTACATGTTTTTTATTTCTGTAAACTAATTTTTGTAACATTCTTCAATGTTTGTTTATCTTAAATGATCAGACTATCTAGGAAGAACATGATGAATTTTACAAACTAATCTCAGAAATCAAATGCTGTTTTTTGGCTTTATGTGCTTTGCTACTTAGTAGACTCAATGAAACTGTGATGTTTCAGGTACCCATGGAGTACAACCATTTACAAGAGATCCCCATCATCGCCCTACGGAACCGACTGCTGCTGCTGCATCACATCTCAGAGCTCTTCTGTCCCTGCATTCCCATGTTTGACCTAGAGGGCTCTCTTGATGAAACTGGACTCGGGCCCTCAGTTGGCTTTGACACACTGCGAGGGATCTTAATATCTCAGGGAAAGGTACCTTGTAGTAATCTGTAGGTCAGGATCACTGTGGCTGTCAGTAAACTTCCAGTCAACAAAAATCTGTATTCTGGGACTATAGATACAGACTCTTCATTCAGCAAGTGGCCTTTGAGTATCTCCTACATGCCAGCTATTTCTGAGTACTCGAATATGTTCTTAAAAAAAAACAGCCATGAAGCCAAGCCTCGAGCACATGGTTTTCTCTGCCTGCCTGGCCTTGGAGGTTTTTGGTCAGTTCCACTGACCCAGGAGGGAGAAGTCCTTAGGTAATTTCTTCCTCTATTATGTCCAGCAGAGGGTTGGGAGCTTAGAGAGAATCTCTGTGTCAGGTTGTGTAGGTGGGGATTCCTTGCTGAGAGAGGGTTTAACAGGGGCAGGAAGTACACAGAGTCAGGGATTTTGGCATGGGATGGCTTTTGACCCATTGACGTTCTTATCAATCAGAGCTTCCCTGGCTGGAAAGTAAACGATTAAGCTTTTGTATTTTTGCTGGGAAGCTTAATGTGATCTTAGAGGGGACTCAACATTACGTAGCAGGTATGGGAACATAGAAGGTGAGTTGAAGATCTTCCACCTAGAAGATCTGTGATTCTTTGATATAGTTGTTATCAAGGAGTATAGTCTATTCTTATTGATAAAATGAAATTTAGTTGTTTTACAGTGATGTCTAAACAGTAACTCTCTTTTAGGGTGGGCTCTGTTGTAGTGAACAGGAGGGCTGTGTGTTTTATGTCCATTGTGCCTGAAGGTGCTGAGCAGTAAAGACGGAATCTAAGGGTTCTCTCTGATAATAGATTCAAGCAGAAACCAATTTCAACTATTTTTCCAGTAGTTAAATAATGGCAAAGTTGATTCTGTCRTCTTCACTTTGTCTTACCCTTCAAAGAAAAGGGGRCAGTAGGCAGCAAAGAGGACAAAGGGCTTTTCTTGTAGAGAGGGAAGAACATACAGACACGTTGCATCCTACATGAGGTAGTGTGAGCGCATCTCCTACAGGCTGCAAGAACCTCTGGGATGGCTTCCACTAAGTTAATCCTGGGGCAGCCTGGGCAGTGGTGTTGGAGTGCCTTCACTGAGGCCGTAACAGTAGAGGGCAGCATGCAGTGGGTGTGTGAAGGGCCCCAAGCTGAGCAGCCTCTGATTGTGCAAACGAATGAAGTCTTAGTGCCCCTGATTCAGAGTAGCAGTGAGGAGTTGGTATGGATTTGAAAGATGGAGGCAGGAGAATTGTGAGTATGAGACCATCCTAGGTTACATAATGAGTTCATAGCTAGTATAGACTGGATAGCAGGAGTTATAAGACCTTTTCTAAAAGATAAAGCCATTCCYGCAGTTATCACTGGAGTGGAGCTGGGCAGCCAGGGATTCAGAGTAGGAAAATGCTCTGAGTGAGGAGCCRGGGCATGCRGGAAGGCAAGTAGAAGTGAGGCTGTGCATGCCCCATGATGGGTGATATTTTTCTACCAATAAACTCGAATCTCCTTCTCCCTTTAGTGCTTCCTGGGGTTGCTTAGAGTTTGATCTGGGAGAGGGGCTTAGGGTCTCTAGGAGGCCCTTGTGCTTCTGCAGGTCTCCCTTCCCTAGCTCTGAAAGAGAGCACTGGTGCCTCCCGAGCAAAGAGGCCTGAGACTGCTGTTTCCTTTGATGCCCCTCGAGTGTCCCTTCTGGATGATGCCCAGACTCTTACTACCGTGCCAACACTGTCCTGGCTGTCTGCACCCTGATGTCTTTCAGTGTATGCTAAGTGTATTCCCTACCCCAGGTCTGGCTGAATCATGAGATCCTTGACTCAACAGCTGTTCTGTGGTGCAGTTAAGAGYTTGAACATCAGACCCTGTTGTGCTGAACTTGTAGTTTGGCAGGGACTCCTCAGTCCTCTAGAGCTGAGTTGGAGCAGCTGTTTGCCAGGCCTCAGCCCTCCGGTCTGCTCTTCCTGGGGGCTTGCTTCTTTGCTTAGCTCTCAGCCGTGCTTGTGAGCTCACYAGTTCTCTACGCTGCTTCCTAAGCTACTGACCTCTGTCATAGAACAGAAAAGGAGCCATTTTCTGTTCTCAAGGAAGTCCGACTTTCAGAAGTAGACAAAACAGTGGCGTGGTTCTCAGCAGATATGATGATTTCTATTTCAGACTCTGAACTCCTGTTTGTTTTTTCTTGTTTTAGGAAGCAGCTTTCAGAAAGGTAGTACAAGCAACTATGGTGCGAGATCGCCAGCACGGGCCTGTGGTGGAGCTGAACCGCATCCAGGTAGCGCTTTCTCTCTGTGTGACAGTTGTGCAAGTGATGTCCCTGCAGTCTTGAGGGAAGGCAGCACTCACGGGCTTATGGAGCAGGCTTTCTATGTGGAGTATTCTGATGCTGAGGGTTTAGGCGCCATTTGTATGAAAATAGAAAAGATTTACTTGGCCTACCCCAAAAGCACAGACAAAGAGAGAAGTTTTTAAAAGGTAAAGTAGGAAGCAGCCATCTTTTCCCCCACAGGGTGATAATGGCCACTCTTCTATGTGGCCTTTGTATATTTGTTATGCACAAACCTAAGTTGCTCTTGTAAATTGATGGGTTTTTTTACGTGTAACAGTTCACATTCCTGTGAACCTTGTAACCTCCTAACTCTGAGAGTTCCAGTTTAAAAGCCAGCATTGCTAACATTTTCTCATGACAAAAAGGGAAAATCAGGCCATTTCTGAGTCAGTACTGCTTCTAAGTACACATGAACTTATACTTGGAAATTTTTAATTAAAAACCCAGAGGAACCCCAGTCAGTGATTATGCTAGCGCATGGCATTTGACATTTAATACGCAAATGAAATTAGCCTCGCCTCCCAGATCAGAAACAGAGCCGTGAAGAACAAATTCTTTGTTACTGAACCTTTGTATTAACACATGATTTTTATCCTGATGGTGATTACATGACGAGAATTTTTTTCTGAATTGTACTTGGGGGCATTTTGGGTTAAGAGATCAAACTCTTGTCCTTTGTTGAACAGCACATGTGACCACATTGTGGAACTGGTGTCTCTAGTGATGCGCGTCATGGTATCTATTGCTAGCCGTAATTCGGTCCTCCAGTTTCACAGATAAATGGGCTGTTTAATTCGGTCCATAAAAAAGCTTTTATTTCCCCACCTTGGATGACGAGCATTCTGAAGTTTGCAAGACAAGGAAAACTGTACATTCCTGGTCAGGTTCCTGTCTTAGACAGACCTACAGGCTCCTTGGAGCCAGGAGTCTCACTGGGATGTCTGTGGCTGGAGGTATCAAAGAGCCACACTGACTGCTTAGAACCTATGAAGTCCTGAAGTGGGCATGCTGCTGCTTGCTGTCTTTTTTCCTTGCAGATTTTCAATAATACCTGTTTCCTGCTTGTCTTTATGTCCCTATTTTTGTGTTTAAAAATGGTCAATATGTGTTAGAAAAAAACTGATAGACTGAAAAAAAGCACACAAACATCCTCCAAACAGTGCAGCATAGAGTGACATCTGGGGCGCCTTCATCATCCACAGTCTCTGGGCATGGTAGTGCAGTATTATATCCTAAGGGTAGAATGCGCTCTACAAACGTTGGAATAGAATTGTTTTCCACCAAAGTCAGACTCAGTCTAAGGTGAATTCAAGGTGACAGCTGAGTCAGATTGGCCGTACTGCCCTGAGGCCAGCATCTATGGTCTTGGTGCTCAACTAGTTTCCTGAGACTCAGGAAGGACTAATCCTGCCTGCTGGAAGGGACTCGAGATTCAGACACACAGCTCATTTTCTTGGGGAGGTTTTTCTTTTGTATAGTGAATCTTAGTCAACCCCCACCACCACCCATTACTTTCTCTTATGTCCCCCGACCCTACTCCCCGCTGCCGAAACCTGCTTCTTTTCTACAAGTCTCCCTGTACTTTCTTGCCTTTGATACTTGTGTGACCTACTGAATTTAATTGTTTTAAATTTTTGCATGAGCACAGATGGGGGTTATTTATTGGATCATAGGAGAAACTGTAGGAGGAGCCAAGTCCATACCAGCATTAGGTTTTGCCTGATTTCCCCGGTGTTAGTTCTGGATAAGAGCCATGGGCATGGAGAGTGAGTGCTGACAGGTACAGTCACTAGAGTTGCACCCAGGTCAGCACAGTGAATGAAGGGAGGCGCTTACCCTGGATGCAGTAGTACATCTGGTCTTGGCCTTTAGAGAACCTTGGTATAGGTGTCAGTTCTGCACTTCTGTCTCAGTTCACAAGAAGGCCTGTAGTGAAGTAGTGGTAGGTAGAGTTGTAGCCATTGATGGGGCCAAGTATGAAAGTCCAAACAAAGCAGTGTTGCAAGCCAGTTATGAACACTTGCCTCCAGCCCTGTGTGAATAGTGACGATGGCATACATCAACGCTAGAAAGTGTGTTTGTTCAGATGGGCTGCTGTGGTGTCTGTCACCAATGACCTGATGCCTATGGTGGAGTTGCCTAAATAGCTTTGTTTTGTGTAGTGCTTGCAGTAGAGATCTGTGTGCCTCAGTTCCTAGCACATYGGCGCTATGGCAAGGAAGCTACAAAGTTTGCTACTGACTCAGAACTGGAGCTGTGGAGAAGTCCAGGAGTAGGGTGTAGGGCCATTAGGCAAAGCCCTCTGTTTCTATGTCCAGGGATTTGTTTTTGTTTGCTAGAGGTAGTAAGGTAACTGCCCCTCCTTTTGGCACCTGCTTTTGGCAGAAGTCAGKTGTTAACTTAGAAGGAACGGAAGTGTGTGTGAGGTGTTAGGGCAGGCCAGCTCCCAGGTTCAGAGAGTGTCTCAGAGTATCGAGTGAAGGGAAGGAGATTTGAGGGTCTTATATACAGGCTTCTCTACAGCGGCTTCCAGGCCATGCATTTTCTGCTGCCCTCTTGTCTTAGGCTTTTCATTCATTTCCTCTTTAGGTTAAACGCTCCCGGAGTAAAGGAGGGTTAGCTGGTCCTGATGGCACCAAGTCTGTCTTTGGGCAGATGTGTGCTAAGATGAGCTCCTTCAGTCCTGACAGCCTTCTCCTTCCTCACCGAGTCTGGAAAGTCAAGTTTGTTGGTGAGATTTTCTGTGCATATCTGTAGAACTTATTTGCTTGGGAGAGGGAGCCTGGGGGATAGCAAGYTGAGCAGTACCATGCGTATCCCATGCAGAGGATGAGAGTAGCCATCTTCCTGGAGCTGTATCTGCAGCTGGTGTTGGGTGGCCTGTGTGTTGCTGATTCTCCTTTCCTTTCCCTCCAGGTGAATCCGTGGATGACTGTGGTGGTGGCTACAGTGAGTCCATAGCGGAGATTTGTGAGGAGCTACAAAATGGACTCACTCCTCTTCTGATTGTGACTCCCAATGGCAGGGACGAGTCTGGTGCCAACAGAGACTGTTACCTATTAAACCCTGCCACCCGGGCACCCGTGCACTGCAGCATGTTCCGATTCCTAGGTGGGTTTCTGTTGTGTGTCATACTGCTGTGGAGGGCTTGTACTGTCGCTTGTTGAGTGTCTCAACGCAGCGTTGGTTATTATAATACCTATGTTTAGCTTTTGAGACATTGACAATGAAGGTGATGTGCAGTGATTTTTATATGTTTACCAACATTATGGAAGAGAAAAGGTTCACTTTGTACTTAGTGTTAAGGACTTGATAGTGGTCTTAAAGGTCTTTGTATAGGGACTTATAGTTAKGCAGCGTGTGACTATGTGTTCAATGCTATATGCTTTCTTTGACATGCAGAGGATCTGAAATATGGTTTGTGTTCTAAACATACCTGAAACTCAGGAATACATGGAGAGAGATGGYATTGGCAGTAGGCCTGTCACTCTTTGTCTAGGCAAAATGTTGTGCAGAATGCTGTCACAGGGCACCTCACCCTACCACTACCCGTTATCAGAGCATTCACCTTCTTGGAGGAATCCATCTCTTGRCTTTGCCATCAAAGGGACAAGAGTTGGCTTACTGTGGGTTAATCCTGTCTGTGAAAAGAATAAGAAGAGTTAGCAACTTGCATTATGGGAAGAAAAGGAGTGAGTTTTGAATAGGACCTGATGYTTTRAGGTAGGRCTAGCTCTCAGTTTGGGTACTTCTGGTTGAGAAGGCTCCATGGTCTCAGTGCAGAGCTGATACTCCAAGGTGTGTTTGAACAAGCAAGAAGCAACTTTTCATYATTTCAAGTATATTCTGACCTTCTGCTTTGAACAATTAGGGGTGTTATTGGGCATTGCCATCCGAACTGGGAGTCCACTGAGTTTGAATCTTGCTGAGCCTGTATGGAAGCAGCTGGCTGGGATGAGCCTCACTATTGCAGACCTGAGTGAGGTAATTTATCTGGGCTGTGGGTCTTGTTAAGGGACTTGGGCTTCTCTGGATTTCTGAGAACACTCATGGGTATATGAAAGCAGCTGGCCTCTGACACCTCCCTAGAGCAGAGAAAAGTGTGGATCTGAGAGAGTTGGTATAATATGCACTTTGTTTTGCTTAGCAACTGATGTAGCSTGATAGACAAGGGAGATSACTGTCAGATGCAGAACTAGACTACATCTCAGGTTCCCAGGAAGGGGACTGATAGGACAGGCACAATCTGCTATCCCTGAGCCACCTTGCTTTGTATGCCCTTTAGGGTTTAGTGAGTATCAGTCACCCACAATTTAGTTATTTTCTCAGCAGTACAGCAGTATATTAAAGAACTCTCCGGATCTTTCTTTAGCTCCTTTGGTGAAGTACTTCCTTGCAGAAGTCTTTCTTCTTCTTCTTCTTCTTCTTCTTCTTCTTCTTCTTCTTCTTCTTCTTCTTCTTCTTCTTCTTCTTCTTCTTCTTCTTCTTCTTCTTCTTCAGGTTAAGTTAGATATGGCTGGCTGTACTTGGGCTCTATGATAGGGGAACAACCTAGGTTTAGCATATATACTATATTTCTCTTTAACAGGTTGATAAAGATTTTATTCCTGGGCTTATGTACATTCGTGACAATGAAGCCACTTCAGAGGAATTTGAGGCTATGAGCTTGCCCTTCACCGTGCCAAGTGCCAGTGGCCAGGACATCCAGCTGAGCTCCAAGCACACGCACATCACCTTGGACAACCGTGCAGAGTATGTCCGGCTGGCAATAAACTACAGGTTTGTGATTATCTGTCTCCTTATTGCTTTGACTTAATAAATAAATAATAAAAGTAGCAGATTRTACTTACTTGGGTATTTATGACTGTTTTAGATGTATCATATATAAAAATATACTCATTTTTGTTCAGCTATTACCAATCTYTGTTATAAAATTTATTTGGTGACATGTTCAGAGTACTTATTCCCACTTGAAATTTCTGGGTTTCAGTAAAATCGTGAGGTAAATGTACTGTTCTCATTTAGAGACAGACCCCATAGGGATGTAGTTGGGGCCATGCCAACAGAGTAGCCTAGCCCAGGCCTTGACTTGTGGCTTCCGTGAGGTACGGCACTGTCATCCCCAGCACTGACACCCGACAGTGGATGTGGCTGTAGTCCATCACCGAGGTTACGTCCCGTGCACCAGTTAGGCAAGCGCCCAGAGCCACTCTCTCCGTCCTCTCCTATGGCGTGTGTGGTAGCAGTACGCGTGTGTAAGCTCGGTAGCACCAGAACAAGGCGCCCAGTAAATGTCCAGGCATAAGGAAGATTTGTTTTTCGTTTCTGTTCTTTTAGACTCCATGAATTTGATGAACAAGTGGCTGCTGTTCGGGAAGGCATGGCTCGCGTCGTACCTGTACCCCTTCTCTCTCTTTTCACTGGATACGAACTGGAGACAATGGTATGTGGCTGCTTTGTGCTGTCTAGAGGTGCCTTGATACACTAACGCGCTCATCTGATCTTTTACTTAAAACCTTCCATTTGGAAAGCTAAGGCTTGACTGYGAGAATGAATGAAATGACAACACGGCTTGTCCACTAGATGCTGAGGTTCAGGGTGGTGCACATGCCCTCCTGCGACTACAGGAACCTTATCAGAGAAACAGAGGATTGGATTCGTGTTGAAATGAAAAAAAAAAAAAAAGATGGAAGTGCGAGCCTGCTCTAATAGGATGTTTTTCCTAGGTGTGTGGGAGCCCAGACATCCCACTGCATCTTTTAAAGTCAGTGGCAACCTATAAAGGGGTTGAGCCTTCTGCATCCTTGGTCCAGTGGTTCTGGGAAGTGATGGAATCTTTCTCTAACACGGAACGCTCCCTCTTTCTTCGCTTTGTATGGGGCCGGACAAGGCTGCCCAGGACCATTGCTGACTTCCGGGGCAGAGACTTTGTCATCCAGGTAAGTTCCTCACCAGGATCACAGAGCTCTGTATCGACATCAGTGGAAGTGACTTGTGTGTTTTCTGCTTCAGAGCAGTGAAAAAATAGATTTTTGTACAATGAAAATGGGAACTACCTAACTCCTATAATTTGAAGTCTTTGAATTTTAGAATTAAAAGTCTTTAATACTATAGCCTACTTTTGCAGAATGTTTCTATGTCATAACCAGTACATTTTTTTGCGTGTGTGGTTTTTCGAGACAGGGTTTCTCTGTGTAGTCCTGGCTGTCCTGGAAGTCACTCGGTAGCCCAGGCTGGCCTCGAACTCGGAGATCTGCCTGCCTCTGCCTCCCAAGTGCTGGGATTACAGGCATGCGCCACCACCGCCCGGCCCGGCCTATAAGCAGTACATATTATTGTTAACACCAGCATATAGAATTTGAGTACACATACTTCATAAAGCATTTGTTTGATTTTTTTAGTTGAATCAGGTAGATCACTAAATATTATGTAGCTCCTAGCAGAGAAAAATGAGCTTGCTCATACATTTGAGAACAAATTTGCTTTGTCTTAGAACTCAGTGGTCTGGTGATTTAAACAAGCTCAGTTTACCTTTTGAGGTCACTGAGGAGGGAAAACCAGACCTAACACTCTTCTTTGTCCTGAGACTGTGGTAGACACATCTGTACCAGGTTTCCAAAAAGGGACATTTATGATGCATCCTTCTCCTACATACATGTTTTCCTATTAGCCACACACAGCTACAGTTTAATTTGATTCYATCATATTTATTTAAAGAATCCTTAACGTTTATAAAATTCTGTCTTCACTTAATAAGAAATCATTTTATTTAAAGAGACTGACAATAAATAATCACAGATAAGGGAGCACCAAGAAAGCATGACACTTAAATGTAGTGTGGTTTCTCAGGTAGAATTTTGATTAGAAAATGACAATACAGGCACAGTCAGACATGGGAAGCAGCCATCCTCAGTAGCATGCCATCTGTGCCACATCACACAGTCTGTAAGATCTCCCTGTAAGTATCCATTATTTTGATAAATATCTAAATATTTTGATAAATACCCATCTTTCAGGAGCATCTTTGATAGCAGACAGTTTTTCTCAAACAACAATAAAGATTTGTTTTTCTTTCTTTCTAGTATYTTGATCTGTAGGTGGTGCT
The DNA here is from genome assembly GCA_002335545.1 of Apodemus speciosus. NCBI lineage: Eukaryota > Metazoa > Chordata > Mammalia > Rodentia > Muridae > Apodemus > Apodemus speciosus. Next base: position 106,043 of record BDUI01000369.1, on the reverse strand, counting down.
CTTAGAAAGAATGACCTCTGATGGTCAAGTGGYGGACCCCAGTCTCATGCCCCATTCATAGACTGGTGTCAGCTGGTGACAGGGCTTTACCTACACCAGGAGGAGTGCTTGGTGATGATCAGAGGTCGCAGTAAAACTGATTTGCTTCTCTTATTGCTGGTCCTAGGGTTGAGTTAATTTTTTTATATATCTAAAATTGGTCCAATTCTRCATTTTCTTAATGCTTTTCTTTCCAGCAAAATAAATTGATTCTATAAGAATGAYGTGAACACTGTGAAGTAAATGCAGAGYTTACTTATTCACACCACAATCTCTTRTTAATATTCTCTACCAACAGGTCTTGGATAAATACAACCCTCCTGATCACTTCCTTCCAGAATCCTACACATGCTTCTTTCTGCTAAAGCTGCCCAGGTATTCCTGCAAGCAGGTGCTTGAGGAGAAGCTGAAGTATGCCATCCACTTTTGCAAGTCCATAGACACAGATGACTATGCTCGCATAGCGCTCACTGGAGAGCCGGCTGCTGATGACAGCAGTGAGGACTCAGATAATGAGGATGCCGACTCTTTTGCTTCAGACTCTACACAAGACTACTTGACGGGACACTAAGATGGAAACACCATCAGGAAAAGATGTGGCTGAATAAGCAGGAAGAGTCCTGCTGTGTAAATTGTAAATGTTGAGTGCACTTGACGAAGAATATCACGCCTTGAAGTGTGTGGAAGAGAGACTGGCTGTCTGAGAGTTCTGTGTGGTAGGACAACAGCAAGATGAGCCTGTGCATGAGGAACTCATGGGGCACTCCCCGTAATGCTGCATTACTATAGGACCCAGTGTTTACTACAGTGTAAATGTTTATATGGACACACAACACCACCACTAAAATAAAGCCTTTCTACTTGTGGGTGCAATAGATTCCTTCTTTTTCCTTTGCAGTGTCATCTTGATTGTATATTGAAAATACTGTGTAATGATGAAATCATATTATAAATATTTCAACTAATTTTACTCTGAATTTGTTTATTAAAAGCTTTTTGAACATTAAATTATTATTTCTTCAATGCATTTAGAAGTTACTTAGAACAGAAAAAAATGCCATTCAGGCCTCTTCTCCCAGGCGTACCATTTTAGCATATGTATTATGTGATTGGAATTGAGGCATTTTGGTGGGCAATATCATAATTTCTATCATGGAAAGTGTATTTAATGTCTGTGTCATGTATATGCCAGAATTTTAATCCCCTATAAATAAAACATGTGTCACAAAATTGTAGGCTGAACTTTTCTTAACCAATTAGACCAGTACATGTGAAGTGCTACAACCAAGCCATACTCAGTGACAAAGCTCGGCGGTATTGATTAAGAAAGCTGCTCTCAGGACCAAGGAGGCCCGGGGACCTCAGCGCGCCATCCTCTAACTCTCTAAGCATGCCCTCATTCCCAGCACCAGTGTTCCCACTGGTCTAGATCAGGTACACCCCGGGTCCTATTGGCCTCTGGGTAGGGTTTGCTCTGTCTGGTAAGTTCTAGAGCACAGCAGAGAAGAACTGGCCGGTCACCTAGTATGCTAGATCTTGAAATCTAATACCTGATTGAGTCAAAAATTTGTAGTTCATGTTGGAAGGCAATTTTTGTAAAAAATAATTGTAAGCAAAAACTGAGTTGTCTCTGATTCTTAGACATAGCTGCTTCATTTTGGTCCAAGAGCATACAGGCAACTAACTCTTTAACCTCATGCAACTTAAAATCAAGTAAAAATTCATTTTGGTAGATCAAAATTTGTGCTAAAAAACCTACTGTAGTGAAGACAGGCCACTTGGGAATACAGCTCTTAAGTCACTCTTCATAATGTGTGTTGTGAGTTTTCACCAGTGTTTTGAATTGCAGGTTAGTTGGTTTGATAATACATTGTGGTTGTTTTACTACTAATAAAAACCGTAGTAGATTGTGTATTTAGAATACACAAGAACCTGCAATCTGCTTGAATTTACAAGCGGTGTGGTACTACGGAGTAATCATAACAATACCTGAAGCTGACTAATTTCATGAAGATGATAGATTTAGCCTGTAATGCTAGCACTTGGTAGTCTGAGGCAGGGGAATTGTGGATGCAAGGTCAGTGTGGCTACCTTTCATGACTTCCTGGGGAGATATTTTTTTAAAAAAAATTCCATTCACCTCAGGTCGACACCAATAGACCAAAGAAAGGGTTCTGTTCAGTCCAGATTGGTAAGCTGTAGAGTGTGTGGGAGTGACAGGAACACCCATGCCTGGCTCAAAAGAGCTACGCCACTGGCAAGTCCCCTAGGCTTTGTGGCCAACCACCACACTGGAGAGCACCCCGTGGTGGCATGGGTTGCGCTGTGTGAATCTCCTGGTGCTCCTGGTATCTTTCTGTTGCCTTGTTAAACTGACCAAAAACAAGTTGGGGAGGGAAGGTCTTAACCTCGTCTTACAGATCTATCATCTAGAGAAGCTGGGGCCTGCTCTCGGGCTCCCATTCAGCTGCCTTTCACCTGCTTAGAGATGGYACTGACTCGGTGCACTGGGCCCTCTTGCATCAATTAGCAATCAAGAAAAAGCCGCACAGACATGCCTGGAGGTCAGTTTGATGGAGGCAGTTCCTCACTGAGGGTTCCACTTCCCAGATGTGTCAGAATGACAGCCAGGAATAGCCATCACACCTGGGCAGGCACATTACTGAAGCGTCACCCTTCCCAGTCGACGGTTGACCTCTTACATAACCTCATAGAAGACAGACCTCATGAGGATCTTGTCAGCACTGTGAGCCTCCTGA
>BDUI01000369.1:64384-75095 GCA_002335545.1 Apodemus speciosus | reverse complement strand
TCATTCTGAGGGTAGGACTGCTTAGCTTTCAGCTGACTTTCCTGAGTCCCTTCTCTGCCAGGGAACTCCTTGGCTGTGTTTGGCTAGCTTCTTCATGTGACATATCTTTATTCCTGCTTTCCCTCTGTCTCAGTCTTTGGAATAATGTCTGGTTTCTTATTCAGACTCCTTCCCTGGCTGTCACAGAAGCAGCCACTAACCTGTCTCCCTCAGAAACTCCTCGGCACTGTTAGGAGTTAATTCTGTTTGCTGCCACTATATAAGTTCCTGCTTGTGTCATACAGTCTTTTTCCATATTTAACTGTCCTCATTTTCTCTTGTTCTTTATCATGTTTTCTCGAGCCTTTTCAGTTTCTTTAAGACTTCATTTTCCTTTTTGCTAATATCTAAACAGTATCTCTRGCCTAAGGTGGCCTAGAACTCAGTATGTAGCCCAGGCTGTCCTTAAACCAGCATGGAGCCACCTGCCTCAGTCCCAAGTCTTACTTTGCTGTTTTATTTCTAACTGAAATTTTAGTGAAGACCCCTCCCCCCTGCCCACTGGCCAGCTTTTGGACACACTTTATTCAGGATCCTTCTGGGAACACATTGGGGCTACTAATAAGAGGCCCTTAGTATCAGGTATGTATGTATGTATGCATGCATGTATGTTTGTATGTATGTATGTGCTTATGTGTGCATGTAAGTATGTATTTGTGTGTGTGTGTGTGTGTGTGTGTGTGTATTACCAAAAACTTGCTTCCTTTTCCATTATGTGCCCCTTCCTGCTGAGGGGGCAACAGTAATAGACTGGTTTTAAAGGCTTTTAGGAAGAAGCCATAAYTAGGCTTGAAATTAGGGGCACAGTCACTGTGACTTCTCTCAGGGAGACTCTCATGGCTCCTTAGTATTCTTTTTAGCAACTTAAATTTGCTKTTGATACTTGCAGCTGCTTCTGAGGGCTGGCTCCAGGGTCAGCAGCCTTGTCGTCTACACATCTGCTGCAACCTGCTGCATCGGGCTCTTGAAGGGCAACGACTATCTACAGGCCAGGAGAGGCAACAGGGCTTCCTCGGGTCTCAGAGCACATGCGCCATCACCTACCGCCATGCAGCCTCTATCGAGGTTGAACTGTTTCAAGGATGAGTCTTGGGCCTGGGTTAAAAGTGGAATGCCATCCAATAACCTCATGTCTGTCTAGCCTCTATATTTAAGGTCTACTCTGCCTTGAAGACACTCCTGATTCCTTCYGTGATGCCTTAGCTGACAGCTTTACTGGTCAGGAGCTGACCATCTCTYTGCTCCTTAAAATAGTCTCTTCTTGTCATACTTGTTGCTAGCTGAGKGTCACTTGTCTGGTTAAAGGAATTGACCAGTGGATTTTTGCCATTCCCTCCTACCCCAGTCTACAACACTGTCTTTATGTCAGTTTCCAAGGAAGTAGGGTAGACCACATGCTYTTAGGAATTACAGATTTGCAAAACTTAACATGTGTTAGTTTTGAATTTCATACCAACGGTGAGCTTTCTTAGTAGCTATATGAGATTTTTTTTAAATTGCTGATATAGGAGGAGATACAGCAGCAGTACAGTGCTTGCCTGGCTTGCTCTGGGTTTCAGTCCCTAGTACTGAAAACAAAGGCAGGAATGGCAGTGTAGGGGTTGAAAGTATCACGCAGTTACAGCTGGTGTTTGTCTCCAGCCTATTTACAAATGTCTGATGGGTGCACTTCTTTCGTGCTTCTCAATCAGTTCGTACTTGTTTCCTTTCTGAGCTGTCTTGTCATTTGCTTTTCTCTGAGGCCACCAGTGCTTATAGTTAGAASGAAAGCACAGAAGGGTCATGCAGTCTCCTCTTTGCAACTGTACTGTCATTAGCACACAGCTGCAAGAGTTGGTGGTTTATACGTTTCCAAGGAGCTGTTTCTTYCCTCRACCATTAGCTGGAATGTTAATTAATTCTATCTGGRGTACAATTCACACTAACTTTTGACATCTGTCAAACATTTTATAARCCTGTGGYAAACTCAGAATCCTCTTTATCTTTTAATTTAAATTTTTAATGTTTTTGAGGGTTTTRTACACAAGTACTACGTTTATAGCATTTCTACTCCTCCCTTTCCACTCAAATTCTGCCCAKGTCCTCTTCATTCAATGAAGAATGAGGACATGGCTAATCCTGAGGTATGGCTGAGGTGAAGGTTTTATGGTAGATACGAGGGGGAAACAGCCAGAGCATCTGGAAGATTCTAGACTGAGCCAGGCCATAGCAGAGGGGAGTAAGGGAGGAAAAGAGAGAGGGGAAAGGGGGAGGTCTAAGAGAGGAGCATTRGATATAGAAGCCAAGAAAGGAACTAAGAGGGTGGTAGTCAAAATGGCTGAGTTACATAGGGATCAGAAGCTGGAGGGCAGGGGTGGGGGATGGGGGTAGCGGGGGAGGGAAACTGAAGCCCAGCCCCTGGGTTGGGGAGGTCGAGGGTAGGGTGTGGGGTGAGGAGTGCTAGCAGGAGCCACAGGTACTGACTGAGACTTGTTCCCAGGTTTGTTTGAGACTTAACACTTACTCCCTCTCAAATTCATGACCTCTTCATTTAAAATAATAATCTATCTATCTATCTATCTATCTATCTATCTATCTATCTATCTATCTATCTATCTATCTATCTATCTACCTATCCCTTGAGAATGAGTACCTATCAGAGAGAAGATTGATATTCTTTCTGCCTCTCCGTCTCTTTGCCTCTCTCTTTCAATATCCACCAATTGCTTGTAGTTCATCAAGAGGTAGGGTCTTTTGAGATTTCCCTCATCCATGTTGTCATGCCAACTGATGTTGTTGTTATGGGGATCTAGCTTAGGCAAAAGCAAGAGAGTTCATTGGTTTAACTTTCCTGTCATATGTAGAAGATACCATTTCCCAGCAGACTTCCTGGTCTTCTGACTCTAACAGTTTTTCTCTTCTCTTACAATTTCTCTCTTCTGGGATGTTCCCTGAGCGTTAGGAATAGGGGTTGTGCTATAGGTATATCAGTTGAGGCTGGGTATCCTAAGGCTTGATGGTCTCTGAAAAATGTTCTTCATTTGCTGCAAAAAGAAGTTTCTTTGATGAAGAGTAAAACACTTATCTATGGTTACATATACAGATTTAGAAATTGTAAAATGTTACACGTTCTCTTTGTGGTAGTTTGAATAAAAATGACCCCATAACTCCGCAGGGAGTGGCACTGTAAGGAGCTTTGGCCTTCATGGAACAGGAGTATCTTTGTTGAAGTTGGTGTGAACTTGTTGGAGGAAATGTGCCACTGAGGGCAGATTTTGAGGTTTCAGGTGCTCAAGCCAAGCCTAGTGTGTCTCATTTTYTCTTCTTGCTGCCTGCTAATCCAGAGGCAGAACTCTCACCTTCTTCTCCAGCACCATGTCTAGCTGCACACCACAATGTTTCCCACCATGATGATAATGGACTAAACCTCCGAAACTGTAAGGCATGCACAATTAAATTAATTTTCTTTATAAGAGTTGCCATGATAGCATCTCTTCACRGTTATAGAAACTCTAAGATACTCTCTTATTTGTTTATCCTAGCTTTGAGTCATTAGACATGAGTATATAACTTAGAGAAACCWCAGACATTAGAGAAAGTAAAATGGGACCATGGGGGTGAAACTGCCCSTAAGTATGTATCTTTAAACATAGATCAATGTAACCCTCAGAYGTCATCAGTTTCTTTATGCACTTGTTAATGCAGATCAAAGTGGAGAGAACAAGTGTCTGTGGAGTGCTCGTTCACAAATGGAGAATCTCTATCTCTCCCCTGCYCCAAGGCTTAGGACCATTTCTGAAGACACAGCAAAAATATTGTAAGAGCCAGAGATTGGGGAGGACTGGACTAAATTAATGTCTTCTAGACATGATGGGACCACCGTGTNCAGCCTTGCAGTCTTTCTGCTCCCTCTTTGACAATGTTCTCGGAGCCTTGGATAAATAACCATTGAACAATCACCTATTCTCAACCCTTTAACTCRTTCTGAATTTCTTCAGTAACCATCATCCTTTGCAAAACAAGGCTCCCCCAAGTAGGGAGCCACGCTAATCCCCGGGAATAAATATTCATATTCAGGAGGCAGCTTGAATAGCATGGCATGTCCACTTAGCCAAAGGGCAGTAGGCCTGTGATGTCCCTGCCACAGGYTTCTGACCAGATTTGAAGTTCCAGGCATGGATTTTTGCAGGTTGGCGTGGGTCTTAAATCCAGGTAGAAAGCAGTTGGTTACCTCTGTAACAGCTATACCACTATTGTCTCAGCATACACATCTCATTCAGCCATTCAGTTGTATAGCATATAGGGTTCACAGATGGGTAATACTGTTGATTAATGTTCTCCCCCAGYGGTCTGCATTGCATAGCATTTAACCCTCTAGCACTGTGAAAACTAGCTAGCCATGGAGAGAGAGGRTAATGGTGGAAGGCTGAGCTTTCAGCCCACTTCCAGCTTGATTTTTCTGTGTCCTGCAACCAAAGCACTCAGTGTCACCAACAGTGGGGTCATACTATCTATTTCTGATAGACAGTAAGAGCAGTGGCAATAGTCTCCCTGACTAATAATTTCTAGAGAAGTATCCTGCCCTTGGTGGTGAAAATTTTTTTAATAATCTGTGCCTTCTTGAAATAGCATTATCCATCTACATGAAGTACCTCTGTTTAAACTCTATCATCATCATCATCATCATCACCATCCTCATCAACAACAACAACATATTAGTTTTTAAAACTCGGCTATAAAATGGATTTTGGTGTGGCTGTTTTTTTTTTTTTTCATACATTTCTAGCTTTGGTTAACTCTCTTGCCAACCCCCTCTTTCCCCACATTCTTCAATCCTTATCCACATCGAAGCCGTTTTTACCACTAGCTCCCTCTACTTTCTGGCATATATATTCTCCTATTCATCTCCTCAGCTCCCATTCTAGCTTTCTAACCTCTAATAAGAACACACATTTGAAAATTTAAAGCTATGACCATATATGAGCGAGAATGTCCCACATTTTGTCTTTCTGAACCTGACTTGCCTCACTTGACAAACATAATTTCCATTTATTTTCCTGAAAATTTTTCCATTGTGTATGTACCATTTTTTCATTTTCCATTAGTCAGTTAATGAACATCTTAGCTGATCCCATGTCTCCTCTGCTGTGAATAAAGCAGCACTCAAGATGGACGAGCAGGTAGGTATCTGCACATATGATAGGATATAAAGCACAAGAGTGGCATAGCTCAGGTGTGTGGTATTTCTACTTTTAGCCATGTGAGAAAACTCATTTCCATCGTAACTGCATCGTTTACGTTCCTGCTCACAGCGAATAAGGGCTCTCCTTTTCCCATCACCTCTTCAGAATTTGTTTTCCCTAGTTCTCTTGATGGTGGACATTCTGACTGGGGTGAGATATGATCTTTTGTAGTTTTAATTTGCATCCCCCATAGCTAATGATGCTGAGTGCTTAAAAAAAAATCAATAATTTGTACTTCTTTTTGAGAGCTCTCTATTCACTTCTACAGTCCATTTTGTTTTTGCTAGAGTTGTTTTCTGTTATCTTTAGTTCTTTGTGTAGCCTAGGTATCAATCCTGGTCAGAGGGATGCTGAGAATTTCCCTGGACTCTGCAGGCTGTCTCTTCACCCTGCTGATGTTTCCTTTGTTGTTCTTCACAGCTTCTTAATTCCATGGGTCTCACTGTTGCTGAAATAAGGCCACCCCACTGGGAACCATGGTCCCACAGTTCTCACAACTGCTTACCCCCTTGAAAGATTTTTTCTACCTTTTCCTTCACAAGTTTTTGTTTTCGTTTTTGTTTTCAGTCTTGTCTTAAGTTGTGTGATCCACATGGAGTCTTCTGTCCATTGTGAGAGATGAAGACTCAGTTTGTTCTTCTTCATGTAGAAATCCAGTTATCCCAGGACCATTTGCTGAAGAGCTTATATTTCCTCTCATGAGTACTTCTGGAATTTCAGATAAAAAAATGTACAATTCAGGGGCATTGATAAGACTTATGATGTGTAATCATTACATTTATGTAATACTAAAATGTTCTCAACTCTCTACACAGAAATTTTATGTTCAGTAAAATGGTAGCTCGCCATACTCTTTCTCCTGCATTGGTACCACACATCTACCCTTAGTCTATATTTGCTGAAGGTGGGGCTGGACAGAACTTATTTTTTCACTTCTTGTTTATCTTCTCAGTAGGTACTCAAGCTTCATTATAGCATTGCACCAGTTTTCTTTTTCTTCTTTTTAATTTTAAAGGTATTTTTAAAATTTTTTTATAATAAAGTTAAAAAATTAACATCACTATTTGCATTTTGCTTGTTAGCTCTGAAAAGGAAGGATAGTGTCTTGTATGCCTGGGAAATTGCTTAAGCCTTAGGTTGAAGAGTTCTATCTGACTACCTATGTGTGAACACAGAGAGATTAGGCATGGTGTATGTGTGTGTGTGTGTGTGTGTGTTGTGTATATATATGTGTTGTGTGTGTATGTGTGCTTGTGTGTGGTATGTGTGTATGTTTGTGGTGTGTGTGTTTATGTGGTAAGTGTGTGTGTGTATGTGGTAAGTGTGTGTGTGATATGTATGTGTATGTATGTATATATGTATGTATGTATGTGTGTGTTTAGTATTTATTAAGTAGTCACTTTTGACAACATGTTTAGTTTTATTATGAATGTGTGTAATTCTTGTCCAATTGGGCAAGTCATTCACTGCTCCCCCATTCTATATTTTCTTCAACCTTCTNACACACATTTGAAAATTTAAAGCTATGACCATATATGAGCGAGAATGTCCCACATTTTGTCTTTCTGAACCTGACTTGCCTCACTTGACAAACATAATTTCCATTTATTTTCCTGAAAAATTTTCCATTGTATATGTACCATGTTTTCATTTTCCATTAGTCAGTTAATGAACATCTTAGCTGATCCCATGTCTCCCCTGCTGTGAATAAAGCAGCACTCAAGATGGACGAGCAGGTAGGTATCTGCACATATGATAGGATATAAAGCACAAGAGTGGCATAGCTCAGGTGTGTGGTATTTCTACTTTTAGCCATATGAGAAAACTCATTTCCATCGTAACTGCATCGTTTACGTTCCTGCTCACAGCGAATAAGGGCTTTCTTTTTCCCATCACCTCTTCAGAATTTGTTTTCCTTAGTTCTCTTGATGGTGGACATTCTGACTGGGGTGAGATATGATCTTTTGTAGTTTTAATTTGCACCCCCCCATAGCTAATGATGCTGAGTGCTTAAAAAAAGATCAATAATTTGTACTTCTTTTTGAGAGCTCTCTATTCACTTCAACAGTCCATTTTGTTTTTGCTAGAGTTGTTTTCTGTTATCTTTAGTTCTTTGTGTAGCCTAGGTATCAATCCATGCGCATTTTTTAAATAGGGAAATGATATTTCATTGTCTATATATGCCACAGTTTGCTTGCTTATTTACTTATTTATTAATTTACTTATTTATTTATTTTATTTATGTGTATGTAGATGCATATGTGTGTGTGTGCACGTGGAAGCCGAAGGTCTACATTAGATATTTTCCTCAACTGTGTCTCCACCTTATTTCTTTTTGAGAAAAGTTCTTCTGAAGCTGGAGTTCACTTATTTGGCTAGACTAACTGGCTAGCAAGCTCCTCGGATCCTCTCTTCTCGGCATATTTAGTGTTGGGATTACAGGTGCATGCCACCACCTCTGGTTGTTTTCAAGGGTCCTGGGACATCCGAACTCAGGCAGGTCCTTATTCTGGCAGTAACCACGTTACAAACCCAGCTGTCTTCCCAGTCTTCACATGGTTTTTAACACTACATATACTAATAATCGTATTATCTGTGAAAAGTTATATAATTGGATAAAAATTATCAAGATTGAACCATATGCTACCATCAAAGGACCACTGTAAGCGTAAAAGCAGCTTGGCTGAAAGCAGCAGAGGTGCTAAAATGGATAAAAAGAAAAGAAGAGGGGATGGCCAAGAGCAAATGTCAGAAATTACATTGGAAGAATTCAAAAGAAGGTGTAGACTATAGAGAAAGAATGTTATCTCGGATGAAGAGGCCACACTGTTCTCATGAGGTAGTCAGTGTATTAAAATGGTGGTGTTCATGCTTGTGAACTTAACCACAGAGCTTCTTTCAAAATGTACAAACAGAAGCTGACCAAATGTGGAAGGGAATCACAGAGATGAAAACTCAGACAGAGGCGGTTCCTCAGAAAACTGGGCATGATACTACCGGAGGACCCTGCTATACCACTCCTGGGCATATACCCAGAAGATTCCCCAGAATGTAATAAGGACACATGCTCCACTGTGTTCATAGCAGCCTTATTTATAATAGCCGGAAGCTGGAAAGAATCCAGATGTCCCTCAATGGAGGAATAGATACAGAAAATGTGGTTTATTTACACAATGGAGTACTACTCAGCTATTAAAAACAATGAATTCATGAAATTCTTAGACAAGTGGGTGGAACTGGAAAATATCATCCTAAGTGAGGTGACCCAATCACAAAAGAACACTCATGGTATACACTCACTGATAAATGGATATTATCCCAGAAGCTCGGAATACCCAAGACACAATTCACATGTCAAATGATGTCCAAGAAGAAGTAAGGAGTGACCCTTGGTCCTGGAAAGGCTCAGTGCAGCAGTGTAGGGGATTTCCAGGACAGGGAAGTGAGAGGGGGTTGATTGGGGAACAGGGGGAGGGGAGAGGGCTAATGGGAGTTTTGGGGAGGGGGAAACCAGGAAAGGGGAAATCATTTGAAATGTAAATAGAGGATATATCTAATAAAAAGAAAAAAGAAAAAAAGAAAACTCAGACAGAAAACTGTTGAAACTTTGACTGGATCCAAGGCTCAGATCACATGCCAGAGAATATGTGTGACTGCAAACTGATTCTGTCTTCATCCTTAGTACCAGCTGAGGCTAGTGTTGGGCTTTTATTGTCCCACCAGGTCAAAGACCTGCTCTGTTCTGATGGGCTAGAATGTTCTCACAAAGAGCCTAGAAAATACAGTATCTATATGGACTGGTTCCTGCATTCCCTAAGGATGCACAGGTCCCTAACATAAAATGGCATGGTATCTTCATAGCATCTGTCATTCCCTGCAGATATTTTTTTTTTTTTTGTTTTTTTGTTTTTCAAGACAGGGTTTCTCNTGTGTTTAGTATTTATTAAGTAGTCACTTTTGACAACATGTTTAGTTTTATTATGAATGTGTGTAATTCTTGTCCAATTGGGCAAGTCATTCACTGCTCCCCCATTCTATATTTTCTTYAACCTTCTCATTCATAAACTTCAAAAATCATCTCTCTACTACAAGGGAGATGGTTCAGTTRGTAAAGCACCAAAATTATAATAATGCTAGTTGTTACATTTACTTTTATGTTCATGTTACCAGAGATCTGTGCTAATGTCTCTTCTGAAAAACACTTTTGCCTTAGAAGGTACAGAAAWTTTGCCAGATATTAGAGTCAAATTACTAACATGCCTATGATCATGTGACCAAACTGTTATACTGTATACTTAGCTTGATTAAGTTTCACTTGGCTTGAAGAAGGCAATGTAACCAATCTACTATGCCTTCACTTTCCCATGTAATATGTTTTCACAACCTAAGCTAAGTGCATAGCTTCAATCTTAAATTATGTACTTATCCATATCCCTGACCAGAAGAAYGTATTTGTGTGTTGTAACCATTTGCTGAAAGCATCCAACAGGTTGAAAGCAGCCTCYTTAAACAACAAATATTCCAAGAATTTTGAAAGCARCAYRTGGWTATAGCTTTGTAATATCTATTCGAAGTTTTGAGTGCTATTCTGGGTCAGTTGGGGTCAGGAAAGTAAGTCTTTCCCTTGTTAACTCTGTTAAAGATTTCTATAGAAAAATATTCCTTATTTCTTCTCCCTGCCATGTTTTCTGTACTGTTCAATAAATRCAGASCAAAGYCCTTTATTAGGGACAGGYGGCATGGACAGGCCACAAACCACAAACTACAGACAGAGAGAGAAGTGGAGAATTCAAATTTAGGTTTACTTTTCAATCCTTAATGCAATATTGATGCAGTTTGATACTCTGAGCTAGGATTCCTAAATGTGTCCTTGAAGTACTCTTCAGATCTTTTCTTTTCCTATTAATTTGTTTATTCACTTTACATCCTGATCACAGCCTCCTCTCCTGCTTGTCCCAACCTCACAAGTCTCTCCTYCCCCCTTCTCCTTTAAGAAGGGGTAGCCGGCCATGGCTACCAACCCACCCTGGCACATCAAGTCACTGCAGGACTAGGTAATTCTCTGGTAGCCCAGTTAAGGGGACAGGATCCACAGGCAGGCACCAGAGCAAGACAGCTCTTGCTCTAGTTGGTGGGGGATTCACATGAAGAGCAAGCTGCATATCTACTACATATGGGTGGGGAGGCTTGGGTTTAGCACATGTATGCTCTTTGGATGCTGGTTCAGTCTCTGGGAGCCCCCAAGGGTCCAGGTTAGTTGACACTATTGGATTTCTTGTGGAGCCCCTGTTTTCTGCAGGTCTTTCAATCCTTCCCCCAAGTCTTCTGCAAGACTCCCCTAACTCTATCTAATGTTTGGCTGTGGGACTCTGCATTTGTTTTGGTCAGCTGCTGGGTGGAGTCTCTCAGAGGACAGTTTTGCTAGGCTTCTGTCTGTAAGCATAACAGAG